>CAUJNA010003394.1:435000-572500 GCA_963377175.1 Effrenium voratum | reverse complement strand
ACCTCGGCATAGTATCACGTCAGCAACCCACCTCTGATCCTAATCCAGAAGCGGTGACTGAGACTCTGCTGCCCAGGTGCGAAAGGATCCTCAACCTGCGCGTAATTGTACGCTGCTAAAAGCATGGGTCACTTCCCAGCGACTTGCTTTGGGCGACCCGCAGCTGCTTGACTTGTGCGTGCCAAGTGCATAGGTTTGTGCAACTAGCCATGTTTGTTGGTGGTAGATGGCAGCATGCTTTGGACCCTATGGCAGAGCAAGCAGCTTTCCAACAAAAGCTGCTAAGCCTCATTTATTTGGGCAAAACGAAGAGTCCCAGGTCTTTTTGGGTTTCACCATTTTAGCGCGGAAGCCACCCAAACAATTGGTGCCACTGACCACCCGGTAAGGCGGCACCGAGTCACTGTTGAGTTTACACCAGGCTAAAAATGGATGGCGCAATTCCCTTTCCATTCACCAATGTCTGTGCCTAGTTGAAAAGGGTAAAAGTGGATGGCAAAGTTCCCTTTCCATGTCCGTAAAAACGACTAAACCAAAATGGCGGAATCTGCCATCGTTCACCGAGGTCCTCCAGTAGAGAGGTTAGAATAAGGGTACCCTTTTTTTTGTAGTCTAGTAGGGGAACCCTCCCAACCGAAAAAGGGGAGAGAAAGGGCACCTAGCTGGGGGACCTAGCGCAAGCCCCCCTGCAGCTGTGTCGACTCAACTGGCCTCCTCGCCCTCCTTTGCGGCCAATGCGCCTCCTCAGGGCCCGAGCCCTCGAATGTGGGCCCTAAGACGGGGAGGTGGTTACGGTGGTCACCCTGCTCTATGTATCGATGTGGGGACAATGGCAAAAGAATCCGAAAGGTATTCTAAGTAGCAATCTGCCTCGTGATGTGGCCGCAGCCCCCAAGTCCAAGGACCTGTAATAAACCTTAAGCCACGACACTTTGCCAGACTGAGATAACTTGTAGCCCGAAGGACACAAAAGTAATTACAAAGGTTGTTCGAGTCTGGTGAACAGGGAACGTGCATTGAGACATAACTTTGTGAATCCTTCCTTCAGGGTCCTCTCCCCATTCAGCATGACGCAAAGAAGCTCAAGCAGCCAGTCAGCCGATGGGCGGGGATGTCAAGTCTAAATCTATGTGGGTGCCCTAAAATGTGGGACCAATGTTTGAAACACCCGTGTATGAACTAGATGCATGGGGGAAGCTCAAGTCCAGAATTGGTTGCCCGCTCTTGCTTCATTCAGACCCGGCCTTCGCTCTTGGGAGAGAGCGCTGCAACCTCCTGGACGCGGCAGGATGAACAAAGCAGAGCTTCTACAGCGTTTCTTGAAAGGATACATTCAAAACCCACCTGGTTTGCAAGGGGATCCAGAAATCAGCAGGTGCAAGCCATTTTGCAACTGGCCCAGATGCATTCAAGGGACCATGTTCCACTCTTCCCCTTACAGAAAAACAGAGAAGCCAAAGACTTTGGAATACCCATTTGAGCTTTGTTTGCCATTACTTTGTTATGCATTCCTAGTGTGACTTTTTTCGGCCTTTCGCCTGGGCATGCTTCTGTCGCAACTGCTTCCGCGGCCTTCCGCGGGGATATGTTGGTGACTCTTCCTTCCGCGCATGCAGCTTTGCTCACTCCGTTTTTTTCCTGCATCAACCTTTTTGCGACGCCCTCCACGAGAAACACCCTTCTGCAAACCTTCCGCCAACCTTCCGCGACTGCAGTCCCACATGCATTCTGCAAGTTTGATGTCCACCGCCATTGGAAAATGACAGGGTAAACAAATCGATTATCTAGCTGGTGTTTCTCAAAATTGGGGTTGCCAGACATGGCAACTGTTTCCTTGCCGGTATTTCCGGGTATCATCCAACAGGGGGTCTACGATTTTTAAACTCTCAATTGCACATGGTTGCACTATATCAGTCATGCAATGTGCAAAGGGATGCGTTGAATGGGCCAGGTGCAGCGCAAGCGTTGGCACGCGCTGCTAGACCTCAAAAGGACAATTATGACGATTGGCTCGCAATGCGGGAATTAGTTTAGAAATTTACCCCACAATGGTCACTATTCGCAATTTGCGTCAACGTGAATACGCTTCCCAAATCAAGGCCCGAGCGTTTCCCTGGGCATCAATGATGTTGTTTTGAGTCAGCGGGACACAGTGGACTCTTTCTGCATGTCATTCTTTCCGCGCCAGTCATTAAAAACACACACTTGTGAGGCTTACCCGGGATGAAACGATATGGGACAAAAGGCGACCGAAGGGGAAGACCTTTAATCCGAATGATATCAGCATCCGAAAATTCCCAAAAGGGCTTCTATTTTGGATACTCCCTCCATCTGCTGGGACGCAAACACCTCCTGTGGGTAACGATCAATACTGTTGTACTGTCGTAAAGGAACGACACAGGCAAACCCATCAAATGACCATGACAAACTGGTCGTCTGTCACCAACTACCCATGCTAGCTAGGGTACAATGAACATTCACCGAACCTATTACGCTCTGGATCGTGAGCTTTCATCAAGCCATCAGAAAAAACCGGGCGTTGACCCATCGAAACGGCCCGGCCTCAGCCTCTGCTTCCATCCAGGAAAGCCGCGGTGCCTGGTGGGAAACGCTCGGCTGAAAAAAGGCTGGCACCCCCGACTGAGAAATTTGGAGGGGAGTACCCCCAAGGAATGCCGGGGTAAGGCACCTCAACTGAGAAAAACCCGGGGAAAGGTCCTTTGGTTGGGTGAGAAAAGGGGAGGGGAGTACCAGGGCAACTTGACAAGAAGCCATCCCTATCGAACTATCATATGCCCCATGTGAATCAACCAGGGAGTTGACCGGCTTGGGTTAAACCGGTCCCCATTGCAACTATTGGTACTACTTCCAAACAAAATGTGGGATTTCTGGTGGAACCGGGCATGTTTGATTGGCTTGGCAGCATATCTGGGCTTCAGACAGGTTGTCAACAGTGGCGAACCTGTTCGCGTCCGCAAGTTGTAGCACAAAAGCCTCAGGGCCCATCCACTTTTGAAGCAAATATAAAAGAAAACAAGGATTTACAGCTTTTGGGTGGAACGATCACCCCAAAAGGAGCTGTGGATTTCTGACCGCATGAACCTACATCTCCGAGTTGCCAATGACCCTACGAATATTTGTTGGACAGCTCGACAAGGAACTAAGAAACCAGATATTGCTCATGTTAGTTGATGTTGAGGCTGGGACAGAAATTATCTTGGACAAAGCTGCCACCAGCCCCCCACCCCCCGCCCGCCGATGAGTCGATCCCATCCTCGCCTCAAAGTCCAGGGCCCCGCCATAGCTCTTCCGCAAATGCCCCGCCCTCGCCATGGTCTGCAACTTCTCCAGCCACCGCCTCCCAGGTCACGAGGCTTGATGTTTATGATCTTTTGGGCAGGGAACTCCCGCAAGGAAACCACCCAATGGTGACGTTGCCGGCAAGGAAACCACCCAATCGTTATGGCCATGCATTCAGGTTAAGTATGGGCGAGCAAATAAGGACCTCCACCACAACAATTCCCCCCTCCCGCACAGAGATGGGCAAACGTCGCCAACAAGAAGCATGTATCGGGACAGGGTTTCACCGCTACTTCCATGCAGTACTTGGTGTGGATGTCGAAATCGAATCATAAACAAGGCAAGAAAAACAACCCGTTCCCTCTTCTCTAAGTGTCTGAGGCTTGCAAGGCCTGGTGGAACCCAAAACTCAACCCATCCACTAAAAGACCTTACCACGGAATTCCTCCTCAGACCTGAAGTGTCTCCTTCCGAACCCGCCACATCCGCCTCAAGGCCGGGGCGAAGGCCACGCCGAAGGCGCTCCAATGGGCGCAGCTGTCAGGGGCGCCCATGGACAATCGCAGCTCCGGCTCCTCCTCCGATGGGTCGATGGATCTGCTTGGCCCAAAGGACTTCTTCTTGGACCCTCTTTGGACTAACCGAAGGGCCGAAGGGTACATCAAAATATGTCCGCATTCCGGTTCCGGTTCAACCTTGCAGCATAAAAATCATTCCAGGTTGTTCGACAAGGGGGGGGAATCCCGAGGCCTAATTCATAACCCGCCGTGGGACATCACTACAACAAGGAACACTGCCACCATCTCGCAAACGCGCTCTATCCGGCAGGCGGTCCTTTACCACAAAGGCCAGCTCCGAGGATTCGCGCCTGAGCCTGCGCTCTGAAAAACTGAAAGCGCCACGCGCAGAAATTCCGAGAAAAAAAACACTGTTTGAATTAATGTTGACCCAGGATTAATAAACCCGTCCCAGTACTAAGGGGGTGGTCCCAAAATGATGAATCCCCACTAAAAGGGGACACCCCCCCTATTGATCAAGCAGGGGTTTATTGATCGGGGATTGACATTAAGCAGGCCCCACATTTGAGAAGGGCCACTCTAACCCTGGATGAATTCATCCACCTCATTCATTAATGATTCATTCATTCCTTCATGCATGCATTCCATGCCATGCCATGCCATGCCATGCCATGCCATTCCATTCCATTCCATGCCATGCCATTCCATTCCATCATTCCGTCATTCCGTCATTCCGTCATTCCGTCATTCCATCATTCAATCAGTCATTCAATCATTCAATCATTCAATAGTTCAATCATTCATTCATTCATTCATTCATTCATTCATTCATTCATTAATTCATTAATTCATTAATTCATTAATTCATTAATTCATTAATTCATTCATTCATTCATTCATTCATTCATTCATTAATTCATTCATTCATTCATTCATTCATTCATTCATTCATTCATTCATTCATTCCATTCATTCATTCATTCATTCCATTCATTCATTCATTCATTCATTCATTCATTCATTCATTCATTCATTCATTTCATTTCATTTCATTTCATTTCATTTCATTTCATTTCATTTCATTTCATTTCATTTCATTTCATTTCATTTCATTTCATTTCATTTCATTTCATTTCATTTCATTCATTTCATTCATGTATTCATGCATTCATACATACATGCATTCATTCATTTCACTCGTTTCATGCATTCATTCCCTTCATGCATTGGTTCATCCATTCCTTTCCATTCCATTCATTCCATTCATGTCATTCATTCATCCATTCCATTCCATTCCATTCCATTCCATTCCATTCCATTCCATTCCATTCCATTCCATTCCATTCCATTCCATTCATTCATTCATTCCCTTCATGCATTCATTCATCCATTCCATTGCATTCCCATTCCATTCCATTCATTCGGTCCCTTCATTCATGCATGCACACATTCATTCAGTAGTAGCGGCGGCTGTCCCCACCACACCTAGCTTCCCTTAAGCTGGGGCACACTCATTTTTCATCAAGGCAGGGGGCAACATCATCGCTCCGGCGCGCCTTTCGATGGCTGAGCTCACATCCTCGGAGGCCGGGTGCATGTCGTCCACAATCTGCAGGGCGTCCCGGTGCAGGAAGAACGTGGTCCTCGCCATGTGGAACTCTAAGAGGTGGATGCCCAATTTGAGCTCAACTTGTCGTGAGCCCAAAGTGGGCGAGTTCTTCTTGGGGGAACCCTTTCTGACTTGGTTCAAAGAGAAACTAAAAGCCCTATTTGACACATTGGCCTAGCCTAACCTAGAGGTCCCTCCAGCGTTTTAAGGACCTTTTTTTCGCAGAGAATGTGCGGCTGAGAATCTAGATTCATGCCTGTTGGGAAACCACAAGTTGAGCCTACCTACATGAGCCTACTACCAAAGTGTCTAGAATTCCGTGGAGACATGATGCTTCCCCTTTGTAAATGGCCTATGGTGGCTTCTATCCTAGCCAAGGGGGGAACAGTTTGCCGTCGGGCATGCGCCTTGCTGGCCGGCCCGCCGCATAGTCCAGCGGGTTGTCGAAGCACAGCAACTGTTTCCGCTCCTCCTGGCGGTGATCACAGGGTCCTTTATGGGATACATTTGTGCCGGGCACTTAGCCAATCACTAAGAGGATGCAGGCGTGGCTGTTGGATGTATCCTTGAAGGAACCCTGCCTAGTGTAGCAAATGAGATGGGTGCTTGGAAGACTGGTATAGTGGCGTCCCACTTGAGAGCAGGTTATGGCTTTGTTGAGAAGCATGCATCTTCCCGGTTGATCAACGCGACTCTCCTGAAAATCATCAGGTAAACCCCCCCCCCGGCCACCCGCCCACTCCATGCCCCCACTACCCCTCCCCAAGGCAGAGGCTCCGGCCTCCACAACGGCCCAAACCTGCTCAGCGCGATGCCGGCCCATGACATCCGCCATCACCAGCCAACCCGCGCCTGCGGCGCAGAGAAGCAATGAGTGCCACACCTGGAAAGCTCAGTCCAAACCTGGTGAGTCAGTCAAATCGATCCTATGTATATAAGCCCCGGAGTGACTCGATCAAAGAAGCCGATCTTATGCAAGCCTTGGAGAGGGCGACACAGGGCCATTCTAAACACGTCCATCATGCAACCCAAGCTGCTGGCGGTCCTACTACTACAGTCAAGTCTTAGAACTAGAAGCGCAAGTCTTTGGAACACTTGCAGCTAGGATATCTGGGGCTGCCCCCCTTGTCAGGTTGATTGCCCAGAAGGAAAACCAAAGGACAAAAAAGGCGTGGGTCCATAGGTGGCCTTTTGGAAAACTAGATGGCCCTGGTAAATGGAATAAACACCATCTAAACCAGGGCCCTCTATTTTAAGAGAACCAACCAAAAAGGACACCTATGTGGGTCCCAAACCCAGCAAACAAAAAGAGAACCACAAACTGGTGCTACCGACTAACCGGGCTCCGTGTTTGAAAGCGCCGCAAACGGTGCGGCGTCGAGGCGCCTGTCCGCTCCGCTTCCCGGTTCAGGCGCTGAACCCAGGAGCGGGCGGCCTGGCGATGGCAGAGGCTGAGGATCCTGTCTTTGCGGGGCTGTCCTCAGATCCCTTGCTAAGAGTGAATACCTTTTAGTGGTTTGAAGGGAAACTACCACAAAACACTAACAAGCCAAGAAGCTAAAAAGCCAAGGGGACGGCTGGGAACCACCAAGTTTCGAGCAATGACCCATTTTGGAGGATTGTGAAGGCTCTGGGGTCTCCGGTATACCGGAAACTCAAAGAACCTCCATTTGCGAGTCCGAATCTTGATAACAAAATAGAACCAAAACAAAAAGAAGAAACACCATCCGGGGCCCCACACCGCCAGTCTGTTGCACCCCGTCACCCCGCGTCCGCCTCAGCTGTGTCCAGCAGGAGCAGCGTGTGCCCCCCGCCCTCCGAGAGCAGTTCCATACCTCGCCGCTGCGGACGAACGGGGGCGGGCGGAGCGTCGTGGGTTTACCAAAAACCCGTTCGGTCGTTCGTTTTTTTGGGACACGCTATCAGAGAGGCAGGCCCTCCCCAAGTTTGTTGGCGTCTTGGTTTTTTTGGTTGTTAACCAAATAACAAATGGTTGTAAGAAAAGAACACCTGCCTGACATCAAGGTGTTTATTCCGCTCAATATGACGACTCTGTCAGGTTCGAGGTGCTTCCCTTGGTACGGCAGAAACTTGAAAGACAAGAAAGGACCGCGTGGGTCCTTTCAGGTTCCATGCGCGTGTCAGTGAGGCCACCCAGTGTGCAAACTCTCCAAGGTTCCAATAGCTTTGAACGAGCCCCCTACGGGTGCTTTCCTGGTGGAGTCCTTCCAAACCCACCCCCAAGAACGCCCACATCCCCATGACCCAAATTCCCCCGTGCCAAGTCAAAAGAAACGTCTTGGCCAAGGCGCCATGCAGGCCCAGCGAGGCCAACCACTTGGCGACGGATGAGGCCAGAATGGAACTCAGCTCCAGGGCCTGGCCGGAATGAAAGCCGGGCGAAACGGCCGCAAGCGGTCGACAGCGGAAGGAATGGGAGAGAGCTGTGAGTCAGGGCGTGTGCTCACTGAAAGGCGTGTACTCACTGAAAGGACAGTCCGAAAACAGCACAGCTCCCCTTCCAGTCATCCGAAAACCGAGTTGCGCTCTTCCTGTGGTGTGCACAACTGCCCGTCTTTCCCACAGTGGGCCTGTGCAGCTTTGACTCCCGTGCCTGTCTTGCACACAGTTGGCTTGAACGGGGAAGCCCGAGGACAGGGGGATAACAACATGAGAACACGCAATGATTGAAACTCAAGAAGAACAACACCTTAAACCTATGACCCTGCTCTACTGATCATCCACATCCTTTGGCTCCACTTCAAACAGCACATGTCAGATCCATATCAATTCAACTCCATGTGAAATCTCATCAAAAAAACGAGCCTTCCAAATCTGGGCTCCAGGCTCCTGGACTCCCCCGCAGAAAAAGAACACCGGCCTCTGCCCCGGGCAGCGGGAAGGCTGCCTCCTGGGCCTCCTGAACCGCAAGCGACCGGAGCCAAAACCTCCGCCCAGCGCGTACCCTTGGGCCGTTCAGATCTCACGGAACCGCTAGACATGAAGTCATGGGAAGGTGCTGGGTTAGATTCTCCGAGCTCTTGCTCATGGACACCAACAAATCACCGTGTCCATTGAGCCTAAACAAGACAAACAGCTGCCACTTGGGCATTGGGAATAGAAGGCGTCTATAGTTGTTTGTTAATAGCAAAGTGAACTCGTCCAACAAATTCTGACCCATAGTCGCCCATAGTCATATGGGAATAGAAGGCGTCATGTTGTTTATTCATAATAAAGCGAACCCCTCCAACAAATCGACGAACTGCTGGAATCCACTGGACTGGGGGCTTTGTCTGACCCATCGTCCTCTTGAAGCACCAGGTGCCTCGCGCGCAGCGTGGCCTGGCACCTGGACCCAGAGCTCTGGGTGGAGGGTGCCCACCACTGAAAGGGGACACTTCCATTTCCATTCTTTCCAGGGATCCAAGATCTTTTCAGAAAACCATCAGAACCCCAGCACGAACAGCGATCGGTTTTGAAAAGAACGATGGTTGAAAAGAACGGGGAAGCAACCCCTAGAACCTCTGAAAGGGGTGTGCAAAGGCAAAATGGCGCAGCTTTGAGAAGCCAGTTGATCTAAACCTCGGTGCGAGAAACAGAAGGTGAGTCATGGTGAGTCTAGCCTGAGCTGCTCAAATCAAATCGGGGTATTTCCGCCACCGAAGACAAATGCACGGTTCCTGGAAGCTTCTTCATGTTCCCCTGGAAAAATCGCCCCGTCAAGGAAACTAGCCTAAGCGAAGGCATCCAAGGTGATGCTTCAATCAGCCAGACAGGGACACATAAGTAAATATTTGCAGCTGGGTCCTTTACGCGACTGCATCAAAATTGCCTTCCAAACAAATGAGTCATAATCAAAACCCGGCATTAAAATGGCCTACACGGAACCATGTGCAGAATAAAAAAGGCGGCCGCACTATTTGTGGTTGCGATTGTCCCTTACTAACCATCAACTACCCGGGTTTTGATTGTAGCTCCAGGGGCGAGCCCGGAGGACTCTAGAAACAACTTGGCCACTCCCACCTCAGCCATACAGGCTTGCGCCACCCACGCGGTTGCAGAAGCCAAAGGCTTTCACCGGGCCTGGGATTCAAAAGGGCGAAGGAAAGCCATAATTTGGGCGACGCGTTGGATGGGCTCTAAACGCTTCCTTGCGGAACCTGCCTAATAGAATCCGGTAGGGTCTCCTGATTTGTTTAGCTGGGGGTCCTGTCGAATGCTACACACCCGTGAGTGTCCGTAGGGGTGCAAGCGATCGGTACCTATCAAATAGAATCCGTTTTTGTTGTTGATTTTCTTGCTTGTGCTCCCTCCAGCTTTGCAGCCCAGGGTTAGTCCAGCGCGGACAGTGCATGCATAGCTCCCCAAACTCATTGGCCCTGTGGCCAATTCACATAGGGGAGCCACAAAAGGGGGAGACAACTAGATTCTACAATCACGCCTCGCTGCCATTCCGTTTAGGGTCTCCTGATTTGTTTAGCTGGGGCTCCTTTCGAATGCTACACACATGAGTGTGCATCAGGGTGCAAGCGATCGGAACCTATCCATTAGAACCCGTTTTTTGTTGGGGGCGGGCATCCCCTTTTGGTTGGCCTAAACAAACCTATAGTTTTCAAACAACGTTGGGGGCGTTTCCTCTAGGGGAAGATGGAGCACATCAGTGCAGCTTCAACTAGGGGAGCGCCAAAATAGGTGGTTGGCCTTTAGCTTTGCGTTAAAACCGCCGAAAAGGGCCCCCTCGAAACAATATAGATATATATATATATATATATAGACATATCCGTTTCCTAAGCCCTTTGATCTTCCTTTTGGTAGTGCAATCAAGCCAAAGTTTTCCGGAGAACTTAGAACATAGCACTCAAATCCATGAGCGCCGTCCTTCACCCCGCCTCTCGCCGTCGCTTGGATCGCAACCCCGCCTGAGTCGCAGAACCCACAGCCATGCGCAACAGAGGAACTAGCCAGTATTCAAACCTATCGCGCTCAAAGATCCTAGGCCTTCCCGTCAAGAGCCCACTGAGTTTGACCGAACCAGGGCACTGGCTCATTTCCAGGAAGAAAGAGAATCAAGGAACTGAAACTACCAGAAGTTGTGGGAACTTTTGGCAAACGCAAATCCATGCGCCAATGAATGATGATCGAAATCCGATTTGCAAATAGAAACTTGATGCATGCATCTAGATCTCAATTAATCCTACAACTGTAAAACGGGATAGGACAGTCAAGTCAATGCAGGGCACAACCTTGTTGCAAGCTAGAAGGTGAAACACACATTCTCCACGCGCATAAGGAGCGCAAGAACGCCATGGTCACCTAGCATTCGTTAACCAATACAAGGTTTATGTTTTTTTTTGTTGCTTTGTTTTATGCATTTTCCCCCCTTTTTTTTTGGGGGGGGGGGGTTGACATCACGTCCACATCGCCACTCTGTCGGGCGGCAGGTAGGTCCCGCTGGGCTGGAACTGCAGCCGCTGGAGCTTCGCGTGCCGCGGCGCTGGCACCTGCCGAGGTTTGCCGAGAAAAAAACCCAAACCCCACAAAGCGATGCGCCGCTTCTTGGCTGCCGTGGTACCCCCTACTCCAAATACCCTTTGTTTTCATGGTATCATGTCAACCCACTGCTAAACAAGGAGGAATTTACCATGGAAACCCAGGCTTTCCCAAAAACACCCTGAAAAAGGCTGGTATTTTGGATAGGGGGTATATTCAAAAGGGAAGCGTCATCGAACAAGTTGGCCGCGCAAGCTTCTAAGGGTTCCGGGGCGCTGTGAACCTGATGATATGTCACAAGCTCCCCTGTGGGCACAAATAGGGATTGAGTAAGGTGCCCAATACTGTTCACGACGTGCCTTCAAAGAATGTGAGCGTATATATATATATATACAACTTGACCACTTCGGGCAATGGTCTGAGGGTAGCGGAAACTCTCGCGCGTTTGGAGCCACTCGCATCGGCTGTCTCAAAATAAGGCGCCCTCAAAGTGGTTAGTTTCCATTTTGTGTTGCTTGCAAAGACAGTCCATAAACCGACACAAAAAGACACAACCACATGCGCGAGTTGACCGCTATGCGAAACACAACTCGCTACCCACATAGGATCGAAATCGGCTCTAAGATCAGGAAGCAGCCATATTGGGGACACATGTTGTTTTGTTTGACACATACCCATCCGTCCTTAACTCGGCAATTCACAATATTGATTGAGAAGCCACTACAGAAGGGGGGGCTGTCCACAGGATTAAGGATCACCTCTTGCAGGGTCCCCTAAAGGAAATATTGACATGACATATCCAACCATCTGCTTCTTCAAGGGACACCTCCAAAGCAGCTGGTCAAGGTGATTGAACTGGCTCAAATGACCTTTTTTCAAGAATTGAGGTGTCATGTTTTGGCCAGCCCAACTTAAGGCATCAAAAGGCAAACTCTCTCGCGCGGCGCGAGCCTCAGGCTCATTGCCCCAGGCAGGAGGCCTTGGATGTAACATGCGTGGGAGGGCCTGCAAATATCAAATAACCCTAAGGGGGTACCTGAACAAAAAGGCGGGTGAAGTGGGCATGCACAAGATTCAACATTCTCACACGTGTCCTCATGGGGTCTTGAATCTTGGGGACTCCAATGCTCCGTGAACCAAGTCAACAAAAGGATTCGCTCCAACCAAAGTGCAAATCTGCAAAAGAAGCTGGGCAACAGGTTTTGCATCACACAATTATATTGCACCCTTGGGCATTGCATGCATCCTAGGGAAGAAACAAGGATGTACCCCCCTTGAGAAGGGCTTGTTTTCAAGTGACCATCGAGACGAGCCCACACGGACTCCGAGCCCCGATGTTCCGCTGCCAGCTTGCGTGAGGGTCTCTCGTCCGCCACGATCCGCATCCTCCAAGTGAATGACGCCGGCCTCGGATGCGCCAATGTTGATGCAAATTCCCCCCAGTGTGCCCCCAATATAGGCTCGGGTGGCACATGCAGAGAAAACATGCTGTTCCATTTCTCCCCCCAGTGGGCAGAACCCCCCCTCCGGAGTTGGCTACTTGTAGCCAATGAGGTGGAAACGGTGCCCGCAAGTGGTAGGCTGCCGAGCGCTAGCGGTGCCGTCGGTCATAATGTGGAATACCTTGCGGCGAACCATCGCCTGATGTCAAACCAGGTGGTTGTGCCGTACTACATGATTGCTGGAGATGTCCGCAATCCCAAATGCACATGGAACCCAACTGGCCAACCAAGCTTACAGCAATTTCCTTTCAAATTTGCGGACAAAAGTCGTTTCTATCTTGATTCATATAGCCTTTGGTTGATTCATAGAGGGGATTCTTCACTGCTGCTGGAGTTGCACACCCCTATTGTTCGCCAGGTTGATGACTCTCCCTGAACCCCTGAAAGAGAAATCAGGCTAAGCGCCTTTGACTGTTTCCCAGCAACATATCGCATCCAGACCTGCGAAAAGTGCAACCATTAGCCAGTACCCGCGTTTCCCTGCGCGGCGCGGCATGGTTTCTTGTCTGCGAGACTCTGGAACTGCCAAAGGTGTCCCACCCTCCTGTCTCAAAGTGCATTCTAGAGTATTTTAAAAGAGGTACTGTGGATGGACGAAATTCTGCACCACCTAAGACACCCTGGAATGACGATTTGCCTGTAAATACCAACAATCAATGGTTTCCCATAGGGTCAAAGTGGTGCAGGATTTTGTCCGGTGCCGTGCAACGCTGGATCCACCTGTGATCTATGCACTAAGAGCAAAGCGCCAAAAGATCCACAGTATGTTGCATCCTGTTCAATTTTGACACTTAAGGACAAAAACCATCCCGAGGTACGAACCATGAGCTCCTTTCCGTGACAAGCCGCAGGCGAAACACGAAAGAACTGTTTGGATTGCTCGCACAACATCGAATCCTGCAAGGGCTTCCAGCAGCGCAATGCATGAATCCATCCAAACATACAGACAACACAGTTTGAGTCGCGCAACGGACACATGTTGCGCACGAAAAAAACTATCATTTGAAGAAATTGCTAGTGCAAATCCGAAGCATGCAACGGGCCACTGCCTCATTCTACGCTGTTCGCTCGGTTTTTTCAAATCGCGAGCCTCTGGAGATTCGACAGCTTCCACCTGAAACGGCCAACTCGGTAGTGGAAGCGACTGCTGGGAAGCCCAGTTGCAGAGTTCCAAATGTGCATGGTGCTAGTTGCTTCTCGCTTCCCACTTGAACTGAATTTGGACCCACTGACACTTCCGGATGTAAAAGACAATATGGCACCAACAGCAAAGGGCTGGGTTGGCGACGGAAACGACATCCTCCTGTGGGCTGTGGGTGGCATTTGTCTTGCTTGTCCATGATGAAGGGGGGCCAACTGAATCACAACCAGGGATGGGCACCACCAAAAACAGTACTAAACGGGTATCAAGAGCAACCAGTGGAAACACAGGTGATCAAGGAGCAGGTGCGTATAATCTATATTGGAGAAACACGATACCAAATGGTCAACATCCCCTAACCACCACCCCGCAATGGTCAAATGCTTGATGTCATGTTCCCTTCCGATTTTCCAGCCATCCAAACGTAACATCGTTGCCTCCGAATGCCATGGATGCCCAGCCTGAACTTGCGAGTAGGAGTCTGCCTTGGAAAGGGCTGGGCTGCGCTTGGGAGGCGTCTAGAAAACTCAACAAAGAACATCAGGCTGGTCCACTTTGGGGAACTCAAACATACTTTTTGGGATAATACACATCACTTCAACACATTGTCGTGGCTGAAACTGCTACTTCCTCGCCCGGTCACGCTTTTCGCTTGCACATATGCTGCCAAGAGCCAACGTGAATTTGGTTTGACAGGCACCCCTCCATGGGTCTCCATGAGAACCCCTGGGACCGCTCAGCCAAGTTGGATTGTTAAAATGGAAGAATCTCTAGTCCATGCATGTTCATTCCCCATAGTGGGACACCAACACAAGGGAAACCACACCCTGGCATACTGATTGATGATTGCTTGCCCACATGACCATGTGGATATGTGCCAAACTGAAGGGGCCAAACAGTTTTGTGGTGCTCCTTTGGGCTTCCCTCAAGTACATCCGATCTTACAAAGGGCAACCCCCAAAAACATACACCTTAACGCCAAGACGCATGGGTCTGCAACTCTGCGGCCACAAGCTTCTGCTTCTCCTGGATCTTCTGCAGTTCCTGGCGACCCAAACCAACCCGTGCTCGAGTTTGGCCCCTAGCATCGAGCCAAAGCCAGCGGCTTTCCATCGAATGAGATATGTTCATTCACATTGTGCCGATCGGCGCTTTTCCGACTCGAACGACACCTTTGCGCAATGTTCCGGGCCTCGTAGGCAAGCTCCGGGTTGGCCTTCGTGGCGCGGTCCAGGGCTGGAACCTGACGGGGGTTGACCAAATTCGTCTTGGACATGTGGACGAGTCCCCGTACGTTCCCCTGTTTGTTGTGGAACAGAAAAGGAATCCATAAATGAGCTATGACTGAAGATTTGTGCAAACGGTTTGGATGCACTTTTGGCGTGTGGTTTCATCTAGGGATGGGACGCCCGATATGCGGCCTATGGGATTCAGATTTCGGGGCTCATGGGCCCTTGTGCCCTTCCTTTGCCGCTGTCCGGTCATTCACCCCGACCAAAACGTCGAATCTTGCCGGATCTTCCGAATCCCAAACTCCAAAACCCAAACCTAGGGAACCCCCCCCCCCCCCCGCCCAAAAGAGAAAGGTTCTTATGAGCTTGTCGTAACCCCGTCAAGGTAGTCCCCTCATCATAAGCCACAAACACCCAGTCAGTCGAAAGGCAGCTTCTGCGAAGGGATCCTCCGGCAAAGGCATGCCCTGCTTGAAGATCATCACCTGGCAACGACGCCGATTGGGACGTGGGGCGTGCAAGGTCCACCATGTCCACCCCCCATATCCCCATACGCTATTTCCCGAGCCGAGAAGGGAACATGCGCGAAGCATGATCATGTTCCTCTATCCTCTATACATTACATACAAAGTGGATATGGATCTTGACGGGCTGTTCAGAATTAAAAGGACCCTGGTCCTAGTAGCGCAACACCGCCACAAGGGAAACTGCCAGGTGGCACATGGGCCATAACATGACCTCCATGACTGCTCACCCATTCGGGCATCTGCCAAGCAGAAGAAGTTGCGGAAAGGCCAACGCACGGACTCGGACTCTTGCGGGCCCGAATAAGCACAAGCAATGTAATTCAACCCTAAAACGTGGTCCGAGCTCACATCACTAGAATGGTCTAATCTCCGTTCTAAAAAGTTGATGACTATGCCGCAGGAATATTAAGCGAGTCACAATCAACACCTGCTACTAAAAGGGTGTACCCAAGCCACTGCAAGTCATTTGCAGCTCGAAATTCCGGACCTATCTAAGATTGGGACTGTCCCTGTCCTACCCGAATAAGTCTGCATATTGGCTCATGTGAGCGGCAACCCTTTCGACTCTTGGTACCAAGATGTACCAAGGGTGTTCTGAAACCAGCGCAACTTGCTACGCGCGGTTTAAACAAAAAAGGGACACCCGGGGCCTTGTTGGCAGAACTTGGCCTGAGATTCCATGAAGCCCAGGAGTCCGTTGGCCCCATACTGGCGGACCTGTTGCAAGGATTCCTATGCTTCCGGCCAGTCTATGATGGTGGCGCAACGCGGGTGGCAAACAGTCAGAGGCCACACATCTCCAACTCACGTGAGATTCTGCTTTAAGGAATGGTGGATAGGTAGTGTTCCTGCAACCTAGACGCAGCCAAATCTATTGGGGCAATAGTTTATGATTCTCAGCACGTGAAGTCGTTACAAACATCTGACCCTGTGCCTGTCGCAGGTTCCGCCAGGCTGCCAGACCCGTGTTTTAAGCGCATGGGCCAGGCTCCTTAGCCTGCGGGCCTGAGCTATTCTGACTCTGGCAGTGGAAACTTGACGAGTTCGTCCAACATGGCCAGGTGAAACAAAACATAGGCCGCATCTGTGATGCTGTGCAAGCTCGACAGCATGGAAAACTGAAGGCGCGCAGGTCGCCAGTCACAAAGGGGAAAGTGTAAAATTGAAGCAGCAGCAAGAGCGGGGCTTCCAGGCTTTTTTCCTAGAAAGAGTGGGCCAAAGGTCCTCTGTGAAGAATACCAAGAGTCACGGAAGTGACTCTCGGAATTCTTGCAAGAGAGCCTTTGGCCCACTCTGCCGCAGCTGCTGCACGCTGGACGCCACGAGTATGAGGAGCACATCGTCACGTTTTTCTGGAACAAGCACTACCTTTTTGCCAAAGAGGTAGTGCTTGTTCAAATGCAGTAAGCTCTGTTGCCTCCTAATGTAGGTCCTAATGCTTGACGCTTTGTCGGATCTGAACTGCGATGCAGTTGAGATCCGAAAAGCGTCAAGCATCAGGAGGCAAAAGAGCTTGTGGACCTTGAGGCGGTCCCAAGTGGACGGCTTTGGTAGGTCTCCCTGCGGCAGTGCCAGCCAAGTCTTTGCTTGGCAAGAGTTGCAGTAAGGTCGAGGTAAGAAAGCTCAAGCAGGGAATGATGTACCAGCCAAATTCGGGATACGTAAATTCACGGTATACCACTTGCTGACGGTCAGCTTCTCCTTGCTGAGGACAAACTCTTGCTGCAACAAAGGACACCGCAGCCATAGGGTCCACGAAAGGGCAATTGCAGTGTGCTGCCCCCAGCCCATGGGTTGCAGAAAAAAAACAAGACCTGTGACAACTTAGGCAGCCTTGCGGGATTGAAGTCGTCGTCGCAGCCCTCTCACAGCCATGCCGGGACTCGAGCATCCTCCGGCGTGCTTAGGGGATTCCAGCTGCACCGCCTCCACAAGCGCCCAGGCAAGCCACCAAGGAATGGTCCCAAAGGCAACGAGGGCCAGCCCTCGAAGGATACCGCTCAGCACTCGGAAGTGCAAGGAGCTACGTGCTGACCGAGAAACACATGGCTGCACAGATTATGCGAGAGAATGCTCAAATGCTGGTCGTGGCTGGTCTCATTCGAGACCGGAACGACTCTTACCTCCTGGCTTATAGCCAGGAGGTAAGAGTCGTTCCGGTCTCGAAGGCTATCTTGGGTGATTGTGGCTTGGCTCACAACGCCCTTGTTTTTGTTGCCGTGCTTTCTTGTGATGTACTTGGCAGCTCCGCAACGACTCCCTGCTGCTTCCACTTTGTCACCCCATACACAGGACGCAGCTCTCAGCCATGGTGCGGTCATGTGCGGCCAAGGAAATCGCCCGAACAAAAATGCTGAAACAAATTTGAGCTGCAAAGTCCGAAGCACACAACTCTGAACGCACAATTCTGAAAAACCACAAAATCGCCTGAAGACGCACACTGCCACCTCCTCAGCAAGCAAGTTAATCAGAATTCCCTTTGGAGGGGCAAAACATGTGAGCTGAAGGGCATCTGAAGGGCCTCTCTACTAAACGAGACAACCACACTTACAAAGGGCCCTCAAGCGAGCAGTTCCCACTTGTCTTTTATCAATCTGACAATCCAAAGCCTCTGCCAGCAGGTGAACGTAGGTGTAGCGCGGGAACCTGCCAAACTTCCGCAGCCAAGTGAGCAGCTACGCACCGTTCACATCTACAAAACAGGAAGACAACCACTTTGTTCTCAGCAGGTATTGAGGGACCCATTCCTTCAACGGCCAGAAACTCAGGAGGTACCTGTGAAACCCAAATCCTCCTTTTAGGTGGGTCAAACATGTGTTTTGATACCTGAAACTTGGCTTGGGGTTTCCTTGATACCGTGCAAAAGTAGGGTGTTCACCCCATGAGCTTTTGGGGTCCTTGCTGCTGGCTTTGTATAGGTGTCATTGTGTGCAGTGCCAAGCCCCAAGCTTGGACAATGAGCGGTGCTATTTCATACTCCGGTAACATGCAAACCTTGTGTGGCATCCCTCCCCGACTTCCCCAATAGATGCGTGGTGCATAGATGGACGCATTGTGCAAATTCACATCGAACCCAAAAGGGGGATCCTAAAAAGAGGATAGCTCCCGCAGTGGCCCCAGATGTGATGGAGAAGCATCTGGCGATTTCATGTGGTGGACCATTTGAGGAAAGCCTCTTGGCATCTTCACATTCAGCACCGCCTACTTTACAAGGAACATTTGGTGTCATTGGCCCGCATGTGTCTTCTAAGGGGGCAGTCCATGCTTCTTTAAGACAATCCGAAATAAACCATGATCCACGCTTGCGTTCCGATTCCATGCTTTGGTACAACCCATATTCCATCCATTTTGCTTGTTCTTCGTTCTCTTGTTGATTTGTTTTGGTGTAATGCGTGTTCCATGGTTGGATGATTGTTGTTGTCTTAATTTTGCGTTATTCACCAAAAACAAATGTATATAAAGTTTGCTCTTATGTCCCACGGTTGGATAGTTGTTGTCTTAGTCCATCTATTATCTTCGTTTTGTTGCGGGGGGGAAGCCGACGCAACGGCATGGTCGACCCAGTCGTGTCGCCTTTTGGGCAGCAAGTCTCCGGTCGGCTTCAGCGTGTTCAGGCGCTCCAGTTGCTTGCCCACCGGGAAGACCCGCGTCCTGACCGGAGAGAGATGGTTTCCACCCACGAAACCAGCCCAAAAAGAAACATGAGACATACAATCACTATATGACTGCATGCTTTGTTTCCGCTTCACTATATGACTATGTATTATTTTTTATTTTATGTGTTTTTTTTTCCGCTTGGGGGGGGAAGGGCCAAAAACGTGTTCCCCTTTGGCTTCCGCTCAAACAAGCACAAACAAAAAGAAACCCTCGAAAAAGACAAACCCATATAGACACTCATTAGAAGGAACATACTCCATTCTCACTTGAGGGCCTGGTTTGGGTGGAACTCATAGGTCCCCGGAAGCGGCTGGCAGGTTCTCAGTAAGGAGTCATCGTTGAGGAGGTTTATCTCCATGGCACTCTTTTCCGGGATCTACCTTTCTGGGTGCCAGCTCCAACTTGTGTCTTGGCTGGCTGGTTAGGCAGTCGCTATGAACCGGATGCCAACAAAGGAAACCACAAGAAATTGTCCGTTGGGTTCATTCCCCGATTCCCTGTTGAGAACCAGCAAGCATAGGAACGTTTTTGGCGTCAACCGCACACGATCAATGCAGGGACAACAAACCTATGACGGGGTTCGGGAACAAAGGTCAAACAACTACAAGCCTACCATTGAGCAATGCAAGTGAAATCCCCTTCAGCAGCCCCTATGAAAAAGACCTTTAATGTATATATTTGTGTAACATGGATGCAACAAATGTATGCGTGTGCGGTCCCTGAAAGGCCCAGCGCTCCTTTGGAAGGTGGCTGCGCCGGGCGCCTCGTTCCACTTGAGAGTCTCCTTGGCAAAACAGGATGTAAGGCTGCCCTGGCAGTCCTTTGGTGGGCAAAAGTTCCTTTCGGATGGTACATCTTTCCCAAAATCACAGCCACGGAGTAGATCTAACGTGGATACAAGCTAAATGTGAAGGCAGTACTCTCAAATATTGATTGAAACTATTGGTGACTAGGAAAGGCCATGAAGGACCACTATATAAGGTCAGTGAGGGCCAGCATTGGGCTCATGCTAAATCAATACCGCAGCCGTTTGCTCGTGGCTTGATACATTGAACAAAAAAAGAACACCCTGCTCATTTGCTCGTCTGATAGAAGACGATTCAAAAAACACACCCTGCTCACTTGCTCGTCCAGAAGCAGCCGACCCGAGGTGGGAACTACTCAAAGGCGCAGGGATCTTCGCAAGTGGTTAGTGAGCCTGGTTGTAAGTTGTAACCTGCTTGGGAGACTTATAACCATGGCTTTTGTGGGTTATAACCAGGCTTTCTAACCACTGCCCCTTTGACTACTCGTCTTCCGAAGCACCTGGATGATCTTCACCACATCCCGCATGAGCGCGCAGTTCTTCAGCTCCAGCGCAGTGCCGACCAAAAGCTCCAGCTTGCTCCTGAAGCCCAGGAGGGGCCATGTGCCAACTCAGCTTGTGCGACCCTGGTCCTTTCAGGGCCCATTGCGATGAGTTTGGCATACCTTTCAAGAGGACACCCTACACATCTCATCCAATAAGCACCTCTAGTTTGGAGGCCTCTCCTAAAGGGATCGACAGGGAAAAAAGGGGGAAAGAAACCACTTGATCTAACGAAGCGGCTGCCCTCAACCGAAAACCATGCTTGATGTGGGCCCATATGTAGTAAACCCCTGACGGTTGTTAAATTTCCGCAGCTCTTTGAGATTGCAAAATGTGCTTTGTCAAGGAGAACGCGGTCGGATCAGTTCGAGAATAGTCAAGATTTGTTGCGAACGGCAGAAAGCACCATTTGATGCACAAAAAAAGCCGTTGGCAAAAAAATGGTTGGCCAGCTGGACCTTGCAAAAAGCCAGTCCGAATTGCCTGGAGGCAGAAATATGCAGAAATGCTCGTCCCAGACTGAAAACGCAGCTTCCTAAACGCGGATCTTTTACACGTAGGGACTTCCAGGTATGTTTAAGATGTAAAATCATGCCAAAAGACGAACTCCCCACCTGGCAGCATCCATGCGGCTACCCAGGCTCTGAGCGAGGAGGATGAGCTGGAGCCGAGTGACGACCTGAACAAAGTCTCGACTACTGCAGCTGGAGTCAACGCCATCTGAGGTACTTGCAAACTTGCCAGGCAATCTTACACGCATCCTGAACACAATTATCGTTAAAGTTCCACATCTTTGCTGGGGTTTATGCCAGTGCTTGGGAAGCACTTGCAGTGCAACGAATGGCGCGCTCCTGACCAAGCAATTGAAAGCCACCTGGCGTCATGCCTCTTGCCTTAGCAATTACCTTTGCACGTGTCCAAACGACTTGAGCCGAGCAGCTCGTGGAATTGAAGCCTCAGTTCAGCAAGCACTGGGTTGAGAGGAACGCACCGAATGCGCTCAATGATTTCAAAGCTCTGCCCCATGTTGTTTAGATCGTAGGGTCCAGCCATGTATTGTGACCACCACACTTTGGCAAGCCAACTCTATCTCCCGGATGGCCACACCACTCGGCTTGGCTCGCTGGTGGTCATCTGGCATTTCGTGCATTCCAAGAGGCCAAGGGCACCAACTTCTGTTCAATGTTCCGCAGCTTGCAGGGATCTTTGCCCTCCTGGCCAATCGATTCATCGGGTGGCCCAAGATGAAACATACTAGTACCCTGCCAGTGGCGGCAAGTTGGCGGAAGCATGATTGCTTGGGAAAACATGTGAGTTCGGTGTTTTTTGGAGGATCTCTCATCCAAAACAGCTCCAATTTTTTTGAATGGCTCTGAAATCCGTGCTGTTCCTATTGTGACTGCATGTCCCAGGCAAGCTTGCCCAACAACAGCACGTCGGGGTTTCAATGCAAGGGTCTAGCTCAAATGCAGCTTGTTCCGCCCAACTCGGCACCCCATAATGTCGTGCTCCAGCTGTAAAAACATGTCTGCCAATGTGGGTGGCACTCCCCCCGCACGCTTGGCTAGCAAACTCGCCATAGCGTACCCAAAGCAAGGGAGGCAGGCGGAGCAGCACGACAGTTCGACACCAAACAAACCCACTTTTCTCCAGACTCCGCTGCGCGCTTCGGAAGCACTGCCCGTGGAATCCTGCGGATGTGTACGTGCCGCCGAGCCGCCGGCCAGCTGCTAGAGGTGGAGACTCTGCGGGGTCAGTGGCCAGTCGGCGTTCTTTCTTCAGAACGAGGCAATCCATGTGCTACTTGGCCAGAGGCCAAGGAGAAACACTCACATCCTCCCAACGTGAAAGCCCACATGGCCCAGGAGTCCTTGAGAAAATGTCCATGTTGCATATTGACTCCTGGCATCTGCTGAGGGACTGGAAGGGATCAGGTTCGCACCGTTGTTCACATGGAGGAGTTCAGTGCTCAAATCTGGTCCATGAGCAGGTCCTGAACACGGTTGGGCCCACTCTTGCTTTCACATCAATCCCATTTAGGCTCGAGTGCAACAAACAATAGCATGGCCTCTGTCCAAACTTGAAGGTTCAAGGGTCTTGGAGTGGTTTTTTGGCGCGTCCACGCACCTCCTTAGAAAGCTAGCCACTTCTCCCACCCACTCGCATTTTGTTGGGAACGGGATGTACATCCACGAAATTGCTGCCTGTCATTGGCCCTTGGCTTGTGGAAGGCTCCTGGACAGCGTGCCATTTGCTCGCTTATCCCTCAACAGAATTGCAGTAAAACCCCATGAAAACTCACAGATTTCAGCAACAGGAATCCAAAATCCACAGGTTGCGAGGGAAACCAAACAAAAGCAGCCGCTCCTGTATGTCCTCGCAGCTTCCGCCGCAGTTGGGGCTACCCCAGCATACCAAGACCCCATCAGATCGGATGGCTGTGAAGGCTCCGCTGGAGGCTTGGATCTCCATGACATCCCTCAGCCTCGGAATGTTTGAGCGGTGATTGCTGTTCGATCTTGAGGGGAGAAATGGTATGCCCCATGAGACCCGTTTCCCTTTGTTTGTGCACAGGAACAAGCCAATCAAAGAACAATCGTGCCATTGCACAACTGTGGTGTGAAACCATTCACAACGTTGAGATTGTACCTGCCCACAAACTCGCACACGCACACAGTGGGTTTCCCCCCCTCCAAGGTACTGTAACCTTTTTGAGATCCGACAGACATTCAATAGTCGACGGAAGCTCTCAGGAGCCAAAACTCCACCGAGCTGTCCTGCGTGTCTGGACGTCTGTTGGTATCCGCAGCCATGTGGCGATATTGCAACGAGGTTTGGGTGTGGGTCAAAAATAGATGCCCACCCTAAGGATTCCAAATCTTTTCGGGGCGGCATCGGGCCCTCAGGGGCAGAATGGCGAGGGGCCATAGAAACACGACCCCTCGTAGCGAGGGCCCCGGCTGCTCGGGGTCTGCAACCACTATCGATCATTCAATAACAATCGCTTTGACAGTTATTGGCCCGCACACCGTCCTGGCCGGCAAGCAAAAGATTCAGTTGCCACGGACAAGTATTTCCTAGCAACACAGATCTCGGAAGGCTTTCCGACATCTGCTTTCCGACGGCGTTCTCACTCATGCTGGCATTCCGCGGTTTCTGAAAAGGCTTTCCGACGGCTTCCCCCCCCCGACGTTTCTGACGGCTTACCGGCGTTTCCGACGGCTTCCCGACGTCTTCCTGACGTTTCCGACGGCTTCCCGACGGCTTCCCGGCGTTTCCGACGGCTTCCTGATATTTCCGACGGCTTCCCGACGTTTCGTTTCCGACGGCTTCCCGACGTTTCCGACGGCTTTCCGACGCTCGAGCCCTCGCGGGCCCTCGGTTCGCCTAGTTTTGAGGGCCCAAGCGTTAGCTTTCCGACGTGTTTCCGACGCCAGACCTTGACGCGCGCCGTTCTAATCGGCACTTAACTGGCCCATAAATACAAACTGTGACTTTACGCCATTGCAAGCCAATAGCAGCGATAGCGCGTAACCCAAGGAATTTTGCACGGCTCATGGGCCTGTCAGACACACACAAACAAGCAAAGTCAGCAACCTTTTGGCAAACACGGGATAACACGGGACGCCTGTCAAGAAGCTGCGAAACACCAAACAAGTGACTTCACCCACAGCGCCTGGCCTTTTCTACAATTATCTGAAAAACGGAATTTTGTTCTGCGCAGGGGTGTTGTTGCGGCCAGTGGACAGTTGGGTTTCAGACCTTGTCGCGTGCGCTCAAAACGGGTCTGGGCCCTCGGGGCGTCAAACTGTGAACTGCCAGAGCCCCGGAACGTCGTCAGCAGGGTATTTAGGCCGGACCCTTTCAATGCACATCCCGACCCTTCCAATGCACATACCAAAGAGCCTTAGGGCAGAAGGGAACCCTGGTAAATGGAAAACAAGACCAAAACCTGCGGTCCATATCCTGACGGTTTAATTTTGACCCGTACCCGTTTTGTTTTCGGGCGCAGCCCCTTCATCCAGGGTGCTGGTCCTGCACGGAGCTGGCGTCCCCTCCGAAGAGCTGACTGCCCCAGGTCACCACTGCGCCATCCCCGCGCAACGCCGCGAAGGCGCTGTAGGAGGCCTCCGCAAGGCAACAAATCTCGGCTGGAATTCGTTGACGCCAGAAAAGCAAAAATAATATGATTGTTGCCTGGTTGGTGGAAAACAAAGGGAACCCCAAAAAAGCAAAAAGTAAAAAGGGGAACTATTTCTGGGGAAGAAATGGCGACCTGGATCAACAGGCGTGCTGCGCCAAGTGAAGGATGCGACTTGGAGAACCCGAATCCGGTTGATTCAGCAGCCCCTCTTTTGATTTCTGGTGATTTGGATTAGGGCCGCGTCCCAGTTAAGAGGAAAGGAGCGGTTGCACCCCTTCAATTATTGACTAATCCGCAAGGTTCATGTATCCTGGGCCCACGTGTCATACCTTAGGACATCAAAGCCCATATGCTGCCACGACATATAGATGATGGAATGTTACTGCACAATACTGAAATCAAAGAACCAACTCTCAAGTAACATCAACAGAGGGACTGCGATGCTGGCAAGCATCCTAAATCAAGGATAAAGCCTCAAGCATGAAATCAAAGGACCAGGGATGCTGGTTTTTAACACCGTGTCTGAGTGTTAAACACATTGACACCTCCTCCCGTTCAATGTAACCCCACCACAGGAAAACCCATTCCATAGCGGCTGAGCAGAAGACTATTCTCCCTCCCACCCTCTCCCTTTCACGAAAAATACCTCCTTTTCAGTCAGGGCATGACATATCTCCCAAATCCGCGAAGCTTCAAAATCTCCCCAAAGCCTAATTCTTTGCTGCCCGCTCCCTACCCTCTCCCATGGAGAACACCTTAGGTGACCTCACATCTTGAACAATGGTAGGGCGTCCTTTGCACGGGTGTCCTTTTTGGGAAAATAGATGGCCCTGGTTGTTGGCTGAACCACCAGGTCAACCAGGAATCACCCTCTATTCTTCAACCAAATCCACCAAAAAGGACACCTATGGTCCTTCGGGGAGTGCAGGTTTTGGCGCGCCTGGATGGCCTGGACGTCCTTCAGCTGGTCTCGGACTCCGCGGCTTTCGCCGCCGGCCGCCGCGTCGCCCCAGGTGGTCACAGTGCCGTCCATGGAGAGGGCGGCGAAGGCTCCGGCGGTGGCTTGGATGCATCTCCTTGGGCCGTAACCCGGAAAAATCGGCCAGTGACACGTCCGGTAACAAAAACGGGGGGGGTGGGGGTTGGAAAACCCAAACGAGAAGGCAACAATGGATGGGTGCTCTATTTTTGAGTTCAGGATTGTATAGTAACATTGCATCATCTACATTACAGTTTTTGTCTGCTATAACGGCTTTCACATGCCCCGAGAGAAACTAAAGGGATTCGCCGGACTGCGCACAGTTGGAGACAAACCCCAGCCGTTCAAATGACGAAAAGCTCGCCTTGCACCCGAGCTTCACCTGCTTTGCTTCCTCGCCACCTCTGCCACCATAGTCCGGGTGGCCCCACGAAACCACAGTGCCGTCTGCCCGGAGCGCAGCGAAGGCTTCTGTCGAGGCTTGGACCGCCCAAACGTCTTTCAGTTGATCATGGACCGCGCGGCAATCACCGCCGCCTTCCGGACGGGGCATAACTGACGTTCAACCAGCACAGCCTGGTTTGCTTAGAAGGAACACCTAACGGAGTTTTCTAACAATTAGACATTTCAGCACCCTTTAAAGCAGGGGCTGGCCTAAGCTGCTGATTAGAAAACAGACCTGGGGTTCCCTCAACCCTGCCTGACGGATCCCCCCAGCAAACCACTGTCCCGTCTTGCCGCAGCGCGGCGAAGGACCGATCTGCGCTCTGAACTTGCGCCACCTGACGCAGTTGGCCTTGTACCATTGAGCTGTCACCGCCGCAGGATGCGTCGCCCCATGAAACCTTGGCGTTTTGCGTTTCATGTCTTAAACAAAAACCTTCGGTGGGAATTGTCACAAACTCAGCCCCTAGCTGCTAGGCTCTACAAACCCAAAGAAACGTCAAGGGGGAAAGTGGCCGCGAACCAAGGTGCCACAGACCCATCTTCACCAATGGCGGCAAAGGCCGCCATCGCAGCTTGGATCGCTTGGACTCGCACCAGCTGCGAGCTCGCGGCCCTGCTGTCAGCCCCCCAGCCGTCATCGCCCCAGGTCACCACAGTCCCGTCACCTCGCAGAGCTGCAAAGGCCGCGTTGGACGCTTGAATGTGCCTCAGCTCGACATCGCCCGGAAACCTCGCAAGGTTAGGCATGGATATCCTTTGCAGGCGCAGCACTTTGATAGATTCGATAGTTAGATAGTAAGATAGATAGGTTAGGTTGGGTTAGACTAGGTTAATAGATCGAATGGATAAGGAGATATAGAAAGTGAAGCGATGACAGAGAACAAGAAGGGAGAGAACAATAAATATTTGTTGAGAACGAATTAAAACAAACAATAAAGGCTGAGCAAACAAACAAGGAAGGACACAAGGAAAGAACAACACGTCACACTGAGATGAATAAAGAACTACATAAAGGAAACCAGGAAAGAAACAAAGAAGCAAGACAACAAGAGAGACATGGGAAAGAAATGAAGAAGGAAAGACAGGAATAAGGAAGGAAATGCGGAAAGAAAGAAATAATGAAAGAACATACATGTATGCCAGAAAGACAGACTAAAATAACATCAAACTAACAATGACAAACATCCATAACATAAACAAAAGAACGGCCAAAAAACGATCACAACCTTTGAAACTTCCGCCCACCTGCTTCGCCGGCCCTACTGGAATTTGTAAGCAATGCAAGCATAATCACCCGTTGTGTGTGGGTCAAAATCACATTACCAGGGGAACGCAGATTTTAGTCCATGTGACCATTTACCAGGGTTCCATTTTGTCTACCTATTTTTGCCCCACAGCCACTTCTTTTCGGCCTCCAACGTCAATGTCATCCACTGCAAGGCGCTGCACCTCCTTCAGCTCGTCTTGGACAGGGCTGCTGTCCCCGCCAGACTCATCATCGCCCCAGGTCACGACAGTTCCATCTGCCCGGAGCGCCGCAAAAGAGCAAAGGGTGGCCTAAGAGGTCAGTCTGTGGGGCTGACAAGTAGCGGCCCTCTTGCAGTCTCATGGTTTGGCATTGGAAGACCCCCAAGCAATGCACACACTTTGTCAACACACCACCTGGCCGCTGAGTCACTGAGTCAAAACAGAAACGAAAGGCTCGCTACTTTGACACACGTCCAGCCCAACAATCATTGGTGAAACCACCTCGACCTCGAGAGCAACCCTCACAGGACCATTTGTCCCCTTTGAAACATGGAAAAAAGTAGTTGCCCCGACCCGGTGGCCTGGCAGTGGCCCTTTCAAACCAGGGCGCCCTGTTTATACCCAGTTTTCGGGGCCCATGAGCCATCTATGATGGTCGAAAAACAGGCTTGAGTCGAGAAAGGCAGAGAGCCCAAAAGATCTATACGTCTTACCATCTCAACCCGTGAAGCCTTTACAACCATCTACTACAATTGCTGGAGGTTTTCTTGCTGGTGCTCAGTAGTAGAGAATGAGGGAATGCACCCAGAAGTCCCCAAGGAAACCACCAGTTGGATAATTCATAGGGCTCATTCCAGCTTATTCCATGCTGAGGACCCGCAATTTTCGGGCGCTGCGCGTGCAGCCCGGGCCCCAGAAACCCCGTCGCGCCCATGGCCTGCAGCTTCTGCACGTCTCGCAGCTGCTCCGCCACCTGGTCGCTGCTGCCCCCGGTGGCCGGGTCGCCCCAGGTGATCACCTGGCCGCCAGAAACGGCCGCGAAGGCCCAGTAGGAGGCCTTCGCTTCGAGTTGGTGCGAGGCGAAGCGAGCGAAGCTGGAACGGCAGAAACCGAACCGTCCCTTTTAGGGAAAATAGATGGCCCTGGTAGATGATTGAACCACCAGGAAAACCAGGGCCATTTATGTTTCGACCAAAACAACAAAAAAGGACACCTATGAGAACATGTTGAATTAGGTGCAGGATTTTCAAGTTCACCAAATTCTCACCAAAAACCTTCTCTTGCGGATAAGTCCCGTGGGCAAGACATGTTGTGGCTTCCCACCAACCAGACAAAATGGAACTAGCTCTAGGATCTTCAAGTTCACCAAACTCCCACCAAGTACGGATAAGTGTCCTGGAAAAAACCATGTTGAACCATGACAGATGATTCCTTCTCACCACATGTGTATGATTTATTTGGGGTTTCGATGTTTGGTGGCGTCCCCCAACCAAGCACAAAGGGAACAAGGCTGCCACTGAACCACTGGACACTCACACGGATTTGAGGGCATTCTTTCCAGAGAAACTCTCTTTCCAACAATTATGGGTGTCGGATAGAGGAGGCAGCGGAAGGCTACCATCCTCTTGACAAGGGCCCCTCGTGAGCTTCCATGGTGTTGGAAAGAGGATGCTTCAATTGGACACCAAAGAGGGAACTGCTCGGATTTGTGTGAGGGTCAAGTTCCGTTTGCTGAAAAGACAAAAAACACTCAAATTATTGTTGATCAGGCTTCCTGATATGTCCGCTTTACATCACTCCAAAGAGAACTCTGTAATCAAAACCGAGCTCCCTTTTATTCCCTTTTGCTGCCGGCCACTTGAAATATAAGAGCTTTGAACCGTTAAACTTCATCAACCCAAGCAAACATGTTCCATACTCATCATGTCAGAAAAGAGCAGACTTTCTTTTGATGTCACCAAAAACGTGGCACCTTGAAAAATAACATCAAAACATAATTTCCCGAAACACCTGAAAAGCCAAGCACACCCTCTGCGGTCTGCGGGGTCGCCTGGACTTGTGAGACCCGCTTCAGCTGGCAAAGATCCTGGATCTCCCCACCGGATCCTGGCCACATGGGCCAAGTGCTCCAAGTGCCTCCCAATCAGATTGCGCTGGTTTTCATGGAGTTGTCCTTTGCCCAGAGGCTCCCGATTGATTTAGGGCCTTCAAACAACCTGGTGTTGAGACCCCCAACCACCTCCCCGGTGTCTAATGGAGGGATCCCGTCTTCCATTGAAAGCCCCAGGAGCCTCTTGGTAATGCTTTTTCTTTGTCCTGTCTACGAGGCTTTTTTTTCTCCTCACTAAAATGCTGAGCCGTGAAAGGTGCTTTGAGTTGCGGTGGAGGTCATTCCCGATTGGGCCGAAATTGGCACAAAGAAGGCTGGAGAAAAAGCTACCTGGAGTCTCCATGACCCCTTAAAAATGGGGTCATTACCCAAAATGATGGGGTCATTACCCCATGTTTAAAGGGTCACGGAGACTCCAGGTAGCTTCCCAGGTTGGTTCATCAGTGTCTTCAAGAAGCCCTTGGGGCACAAGCCCCAAGGGTCAACTCACCGGACTTTTGAAGCCACCTTAAGGCTGCGCTTGGATACTGGGTCCAGTCTGTGAATGCGCGAGACGCGGTGTCAACGCTTTCGCTCTTTGAAAGCCACACCGGTTTCTGAAAACTGAGTGGAGGTCCAACTCTCATCCGCCAATCAAGGCTCCCAATTCACCGGTTGACGCGTAGCAACTGCCTGCCACAGTATATTTGACACTCAAGAAGTGCGACTGTCGCTGTCCCACCTGTCAAAAACGCTTTTCAGCCTTAACCTCAATGTCAACCCAAAAAAAACACATTCACCACGGACCCCCCCAAAAAAAACTCGAAAACAACCAAACACAACAAGGCAACACAAAAACGGACCTCCTAGGCCCCCCCCCTTCCACCCCCCTCCCCTCGGCCGCCCCACAAAGCGCTTCGTGCCTGGGTCGCCCCAGGCCACCAGCGGGCCATTGGCCAAGAAAGCGCCGAAGGCCGTGCCCTCCCGGCCGTTGGCCATGACGTGACACCTGGCACCCCGCCACCAGGTGGCCCCCCTGGACCAAAACATATTCTTGGTTGCTGCAACGACCCCCTCTGCAAGAAGTTGTTGTTTCTTCTTCTTTTTTGTTCTAAACTTTTTGGGGGTTTAGTGGAAAACACCTTGATTTCAACCAAAAAGTGAAAGTCTAAAGATCCAACCCAATAGCAGTCAAGTATTCTAGGTGAACTTTAATATTTCACCAGCCTGAAATAAGGTAGTTGGAGGGATATTCCCCACATAAACCACAATTTGGGGTGAGGTCGTGTGAGGTCGTTGTAATTCACCCAGAACATAGGCCCCGGAGACATCCGAGAGACGGATGCTTTAGGTGAGCACCCACCCCTCCTGGCTTCCTGCCTTGAACCCTCAATTCGGAATCCCAGAAATGGTATGGTAGGTAACCCTCAATGAGAATATCCCATAGATGACTTCTTTTCTTGTTTGGGGGGGCGTGTGCCAACGGATTGTCGCTCACTTTGGTGGCTGGTAGAGACTTTGCGCAAATGCGGTCCTCTGCGCCGTGGCAGTAAGCACATCATTGTGCTGCAGCCCGCATGCGCTCAAAGTGCCTCGGATCAGGCACGAGTGAGGAAGCTCAGGTTTGGGAAACCAAGGCAAGTCACTTCAGTCGGACCAGCAAACCCTTCCGGCGCTAAGCACAGACAGGCTGTGCGGCTTTTGCGACCAGCATGCTGGACGTGGAAAAAAAGGGCAAGTCTCCGTGCCCTGCTTGGGCTTGCGCAAAGCAGGATGACAACTTCAAGGGCTGGGCTCCCGCTTCGCAAACAGCCGTTTCGGCCCCAATTTTCGCTGAGGTTCAGCACAAACAGGCTTGAATAACGGGACGGTCGTGGTAAGGTTGGAGGCGATCGATTTTTTGCCACGGTCTCAAAGAAAGCGTGGCTTAGCCAGAAATCCAGCCTTGCCCTTTCAGACCTTCTGAAATTCATTCGGCTCGAGTCTGAGCCGTGCGGCTGTTGGGATTCAGGGCCTCGCCCTTGAAAATGAGCTGCAGGAAGCCGATCCTCAGATGTCTCCGGCTAAAGCCATGGCTTACTTGCTTGCTTTCTGCTCCCCTGCTAAAAGTTTGACTTTTAGCGGTTTCATGGAAAGCCCATTAGTTGGCAAAAAGTTAAAGTCCTAACATCCATGCAACAATGTAACAAAGCTCATACCTCTGCGGATTCAAATGAAACCCCAGAGAGGCAAATCGTTTAGAGGAGGCTCCTTGTGGGGGGCCAAAATGTTGGTTCCATATTTACTTGCAGTGGAGTACCTGACCGTCCTGAACATAAACAAACACATGACTCCCAGTCGTTGAAAAGAACACCAAAACAAATGCAAAGAGAACAGGACTCCCCAAACAGGTTGGCTCGCTTTGGGAAACTGAGCAGGTTCCTGACGGCAGAATCCGGCATTGCCATAGAACCAGGCAGGGCCGTTTCGCAAAACATAATAAGTGACCGTCACCCTGGTGCAGGTTCCGCCTGACATGTACCTGCATACGCTACAACCTACAATCCCCCTGTAATTGGCTGGGAAATCCAGAGCTTTTACTCCAACAGCACCTTCTTCGAGAAGTTTGGACAAACACAGCAAATTATTGTTATATCCTATTTGGAAAATGGCGTGCGTCCACAACCCCCAACCCACTGGCGCTTTCCTTTTGTAGCATCTAGGGCTCCCCAATCACCCAAGAAGAGTTACTCGTGTCTTAGAACCGTCTATCAGCTCTACATGGAGAAAAAACAAAATTGAATAACCAAACAATGACATGTATATTATGCATATATATATATATACATGGTCACCCCCCATGATCCACCTGCCCTGTTTGGAAGCTTGAGAAACCATAGTAATTACCATTGTTTTCTTTAGTGATATATATATATATATGTATATGTGTATATATATATATATGGGCCAAGTCCGCACCCAGGCTCTTGAAGTGCCGCTGGGCGGAGCTCGCGAGGTCCCGCACCCGCGAGTTCCCGGGCGCGCGCAAGGTCACGCTGCGGCCGCTGAGCAGATGGATCTTCAGCGCCCGGGGCGCCGCATCTTCGATCCAGGCGGCCATGAAAGGCAGCAGTGAGCAGCCACAATCGAAACTCCAACAAATAATGCTTCAATTAACCAGCCACACAGGGACGCATGCCTTTTTCCGAAGCCATACAGGTGATGCTTCAATTAACCAGCCACACAAGAACACAGTTTATAGTTAGGGATATGTAAGTTTATATTCAAATTGCGCTCCAACCTAGACAATCAAAACCCGGTATTAAAATAGTCGACCAAGAGAAAAGTAAGGAAATACAAAGGCCGCAACTATTTATGGCTGGCATTGTCCTGTACTAACCTTCATTTGCCCGGGTTTTGATTGTGGCTCAAGTGATCTTTGCGCCTTTTTGTTTGGTGCCTGAGGTGTTGGGAAGATGTTTTTATTTATTATTTGTTCTCTCTCTCTCTCTCTCTCTCCCCTACCCTCTGCTGTTGCGTCCAGAGGGTCTTTGGGTCTTGACTCAACGAAAAAGGCGGCCACTAGTTGTCTTTGTGCCTTTTTGTTTGGTGGCTTAGGAGTTGGTCTCCGAAATGGCCCTCCAATGGAGGTGTTTTCAATATGAAAAGGGCATCCCTGAGGCCCGAACTATCTTGTGGCTGTCTCCAAACAGCCTCACCATGAGAAGTTGCCTTTGCCGTTGGTTCTCTGGTTGGAGTCGTGTCAAGGTGGCAGGGTCGCTCTGGCTTTACAAATGGCCGTTGGCTTTAAAGGTTGCGGATTCAGCAGTTTGGGAGACCAAAGGCGAACAATGTGCTCAACGTTCTATGTTTTGGTGCCTTGCTACACGCGCGACCAAACTTACAACACCAAATTCGCGTCCTCGAGTACCGACCAACTGGTACGAGGGCGTAAATCATCTAACAGGGTGAGATATCTTAAGACTACCTTTACTCACAATCATAGCGGTGTACTATTAGTTGTTCTGTAGCCCCTTGATGCTACAACCTGAACTAAGGATATGTGTGAAAGTTACCTGGCCCCGTCAACCGTCATTTATTCGCTGGAGTGTGCTCACTTGAGCCAAGCTGCGGGCATTCGCTGCTTGAGGAAGCCCGACGGTTCGTTGCGAGCCCACAACCAAAGTCAGAACAAACCTGACCTCAGAAGGGCTCACCCAAAACCAGGGCAAAGACTATCAGGATTCGCACCTATTTATGTGGCTGGGATTCATCTGAATTAAGCTTCATCCACCCCTGATTCGATTGTGACTCATGCTAAACCTGCATCGGTTGCGGGCCCTGCAGGCACGTAAAAGCTGCTCATCCTCGCGGGAACTATTAAAGAAATTGGCTAATTCTGGACCCGCTTTTATACTCAGGGTCGCTTTTGTCGAAAGCTGTTTCCTAATTCAGAATCCTGTGACTGTTGCGAGGGCCGCTCTAACAGAACGTTCGTTGCCGGAAAACTCACCCAGGAAACCAAACAAACAAACAAAACAACCAAACAAGGAAGCAAGCAAGCAAGCAAACAAACAAAACACATCCTGTTTTCAAATGGCGGCCTATTTTAGCCCTTCCCGCTAAGGCCCTTATCCAGATTTGAAACTTCCTGTTGTTGAAGTGGTCCCCAAGCCATCGATTTGTTGTAAATCCCTCCTTAAAGGAAAAGCGAGGCCAAGCAAACACGCAAAGGGGGGACCCCACAAAAGACCCGATTCTCTTTAACTTGTTTTTTGAAGTGGTCCCCAAAAACTGCATGTGTTTTACTAATTCCATGTTGTATATCGCTGGTTCAACAAGGCCAAACAACCAGAAGCCAGAACCAAAGTCCTCGGAAAAATAGAAAAGAAAAGAAAAAAAGGATGCATGGCAACAGCTCTCTTGGGGGAAGGGAAAGGCTTGCCATTCCTTCGGAAAGTCCTGCGTGTAGTTGTCGATCTTCTCAATCCTCGGCGTGTGGGACACAAAACAACTCTCTTTAAAACTTGTCCCCAGTCACTACTCCATCCTGACCCTGCGACGCAACCTTTGCAGACTTCCAACAAACTACTCACCTCCAAAAACAGGAATCAGAGCCAGCAAGCACAGAAATAAGCAAACCAGATTCATGACCAACCAAGCACGAAACCTGCTCAAACGGGAACACACCACACGCAGCATTGCTCCGAACTGGGACAGCCAAAGGAAGCCAAAGGAAACCAAACAAAAGGCCCAAGTTGCAGACCATTTTTTTCCGGACACTGGCCTTGGTCACTTCCGGCCCCCTCCAAAAAAGTCGGGGGACAAAAAACCCGGGCAGTGACTTCTCACGCAGAAATCGGAACACGCCCCCCCCCACACGCCCCCCCACCCAGCCAGCCAGTCCCTCCAGTCCCTCCGGCCGGGGCACACGTCTTGCTCCCGGGAGGCCAAGGTCTCCACCAAGTTCTCCGCCTGATCCCAGTCCCGCGGCTCTTCGAACCTGCCGAAGGGCCATCTGGCCGCAGGCCGGGAAAGCCCAGCGCCCTTTGGGCCAGGGGAAACATCAAGCGGTGATGGGTTCGCCGAAAGAAACAAAACAGGTTGTTCTATATGTGAAAAAACAACAAGGGAACAGGAAACATAGTTGCAGTGATGGGGAAATTGGGAGTGAGTGATTCTATATCCAGCAGGAAACAGTATACTGTATCCAGCAGTGAGTGATTCCCTTCAAAACCAAGCACTGCCGCACACGGAAAGAAGAAACCAGTGGATGTACGTCGGATGGGGGTAGATTGACCAAAAGGTCCAGTAAACATGGGATGCCCGTTGGGGAAAACCAGTAACGAGATGATACTTCCCACTCAAATGGAACAGCTACCGATGGTCATTTGGGGGCCAGGAATGTTGATCAACCCCCAAATGGGTGATGTCAGGTATTGAAATGTGTTCAACAAAAGGGCCCTGGACGAGAACTGGTGCCTGACCAATCTTGACAAAGCCCAGTTTTGGCCGGCAAGTAAAAGTCTGCGATCCATGGTTGCTGCAGGCTGCTCGCGCGGCCTTGTTCTCGCACTATTGATAATGAATTGGGCGTGCACAACGAAACAATCCTATGCGCGCATTGATGGTTGTCTTTTTGCCGTTTGGTTGAAAGCCCAACGACCCTGATAGAAAACGGTGACATACGGTGACTCTTTTTGGGCTTTTTGGGGATCACCCGGTTTGGTGGGGAAGCGACAAGAGGTTGCCCCTGGCGGCCAGTGGCCTGGCATGTCGGGGCGACATGGCCCTTGCAGCATCTGCGAGCTGGTGCACGTTCACCCGCACCTCAAGGATGCACCGGGTGAATTGATGTTCAGGTGCATCGCAAGGATCATACCCTTCGGGCCCCAAAGGAACCCTCCATGGTGCCATAGGCTGATTGGTCCCTTGGCGCTGTTTGGGTTTGTGTTTTGGAGATGGGTGCAATGCTGAATGGACAGGACGCACTGGACACGGAGTCAACTGTGCGAAAGGCAACCATTTGCCCTGTGAACCAAACAGCTCGTGCAACTACGTTTTCTTCATACCTCCTGACTCTGACCCTTATGTACTTTGTTTGTTGAGGACTTGCTGTCGCTCGACCAACCGAAAGTGGTTCCAAAACTAGGGCCCTTCTTCTGGGGATAGTATTGAAGAGAACCAGCCTAAATATGGTCGAAAGCATGCTTCAAGCGACTCGCCGCGATACTCCCCTGCAAAACAAACGGCACCCAAATGTCTCCAAATGGAGACTCCCCGAGGAAAAAACATATATATATATATATTGGATGCATGTTCACCTGCGAGAAAGCATGAATTACCGTTTCTCAAGGTCTCCCAAGTGTCAGGCTCAAGGGGAAAGGCAAATACCCAAGTGAGGTCGTGGCAGCCTAAAACCCAATGTCCCAACCGTGCGCCTTCCTCTCACTTTATATAATACTTATATATACATATATGACATATATATACATAGAAAATTTCCATATGCATATTATGTCAATACGTCTCTCTCTCTCTCTCTTTCTGTCACGCGCAACCCCTGTTGATTGATTTCCCTTCAAACCATCCCGTCAAAAAGACCTAACCCCAACGATTCCCACCACCATGCTTGAGGTAGCACCAGGTATGCCAATTCAACAACAACAGCTCTCCCAACATCAGCAGCCCAAACAAGTCATGTCCAAAAAAGGGTGGTGTCTCTTCGTCTTTCCCTTGAACCATCATTCTAGGGGTTGATTCCCCATTCATTCTTTTCAACCATCGTTCTTTTCAAAAACCGGCTGTTTCCCCTGGATGTTTGACGGTTTCCTGAAAAGAAGGATTCCTGGAAAGAATGGGGAAGGTACCCCTAGAATCAGCCAACAAGTCCCAAAGCCCCGCAAACCTCCCACATTCCCGCCACGGCAACACCTCGTCAGAAGGTTGGGGGCCCCGCCATGGCGATGGCCAAGTTCTGGGCAAATTGGCGATCCAGGATCAGCTGAACCTCCTCCTGGCGTCAGAATCTGTGAGTCTGAAATTTAAGTGGATTTGGGACCCTTGGACATCCAAATTCGGTGGGGATCCATGTCCAACCACTTTGGAGGGGTTCCCGATGTAAAAAAAAAAAAAACAGATCTGTGAGCCCCCAACAGCCCAAAACTGCACCCAACACCCGCATGGAACCCACTGGGATTACCGCTTTTCTGGTCTTCCACCCTAAGTCTTGCATGTAGGGTCCTATTTAATTAGAAGGGCGGGGCAACATTTGCAACCGGCGCCTGGCTTCCAAGCAAACCACAAAGGGGTCAAAGGGCTTCAACAATTAGTGCTTCAACTTCAAACATGTGTCAGTTTCAGCAAAGGGCTGGCCCAAAGCTGCGACAAAATCCACTTCAAAGGACCGAGCAAAAAGAACAACAAATCACCTTTGCCGGGGGGGGGGGGTTATCAGACCAAGTTGATTGGCACTAGCTGGCCTGGAGCGTTTGGCAGAATCACCTTGGAAATCAGGTAGGGCGCCTGGGGGTGGTTTTCATAATATTGGACCTTCTTGTGGGCTTGCCTTCCAAGGCGGCACAACACGTCGCCAAAAGGGTCCCAAAAAAGGGCCCATGATTGCGAATCACACGGAATATGTAAAACGGGAGACAGGCACAACCGCGAAACGGATGGACCGGTGGCGGGTGGTTACAAGAAATGGTTCTGAGTCTCATGGGGAACATCCTCAAAACGGTTGAGCGGAGAACGTAAATGATGCCCCACAATTGAGACCACCTTTGGTTTGTTGTTTGCCCTTTGGTTTTGCCTTCGCGACTACACACCGGGCTTCTTGCCCCTCCCGACTTTCAAATGAATCAAAGACTTCAAGAGTGAGCCCGCCTGAATTGACCAATCCAGCGCCAAGCAATTGATACGAACACTATCTTATGAGATCACCCCCACCCCCCGCCCCCGGAGGCACTTGCCTAACCTCGCCACCCCCCCCCCCCATATGCACCCTTTTTAATGTACACCACAAGCAATCTTTAGCCGAACCTCCAGTCACCTACCTCCCACCCGGGCCTGCCGGCGTGGCCGCTCCAAAGGCTGCCGCCGCTCTGCTTCCGTGCGCTTGGCGAACTCGTCGAGCAGGGGGGCCTTCGAACAAAGCGACGTGGGTCCTGGGTTCGTCTTTTGGGGGTACGCGTTTGAAGGGCGACCATTCTTTGCGGGTGACCCAAATTTTGACATATACCGTCGCATATCCACTTCCCAAAAAGAAAATGGAGATGCGAAACTTTGTGGGCACCTTCCAAATGCCATAGTTCTTATATTAAAACAGTCCGCAAAGCGAAAATCGGGAAAAGCGGGGGTGACTGCATTACTTGAACCCCTCGAGCCCCCCTCCAAAGCGTTGGCTTCAGAAAGCGAGGCGTGCACACTTCACACTCCAAGGTCCCGGCGAGGTCAGGTGATTCGTTGCGATCCTCGGCGCCGAAGATGGTGTTTGCCGCGTCCTCGAGGGCTGCAGTCGACGGGGGGCAACGTCTCACGCAAGCGAAAGAAATTCAAAAATGCTCGCAGGGTGTTCGTGTTCTGCGATCTGAAAAAAATGAGGCGTCGGTGTGGAAAAACAATCTAACTCATAAACGTCTCAGCGCCGAATACAACGTCAGGCGGTCAGCGCCGCACCCAGGACTCAGCAAATTGCCCTTGCCAGTCTCAATGCAGTCAAGGCTCTTGGACCGGCCTAAGGAGACAACACAACCAGCCGATTAGACAGGAATAGGGTATGAAATGCAGGGCCCATTGCCATTCATTCCAAGTGAAGCGCAGACTGGCTGCGAACTAGCTATCCCACTTGTTAAGGGCATGTACCGGTGCAACTTGTTGGCTAGGTTTGATCAAAAGCAAGTGCTTCACCAAATTGTAGTGAGCTCCATCCAGCATGCGTACGCCCTTTCAACAAAGCGGTGCCAGCGCACCATATTTTCAATTTCACGCTGGTCTAAATCAATTCTGCCTATGCAAAGTACTCGCGTCCCCCCGTACCCGCCCCCCAACGTCAAAAAGGAACACATTACCCATCCCCGTTCGGTTTCCTTTAGCGAACATTCCCTTCCCCGGCACAGAATTGCAGAAATAGATTCATTCATGTGTTTGGACTTGTGGCATCGAATTGTGTATGGTGGTAGTTTTAATGCAAGTATCGTCTTGGCATCTGTGTGTATCTGTTTATGATTGGTTGGGTATTGGTTCTAATTTGCGGGAGTTGGGTCGGGGCAACTTGCTGCTTTGGAATTGGCGCTGGCATTGGCCAGCTCAATGTTAGCATTTGGCAAGTAAGGGTCTGGAAACAAATGGAGTAATAGGGTGCACTTGTTGAAAAGGGGAAGTGGTTGGGCATGGATGTGGCAGCAACCACTGTTTTGAAACGCGCTCGCAAGACGTCGCCAAAACTAGTCAATCCGACGCCAACGCAGCAGGGCCCCGAAGGCTCCAGCATTTGCACCTCCCATTCAATAGGTCCAGGCCCAAGAGCCTACCCAAAGGCAGGATGAATCATCCACTGTAGACTATCCTGTCCATTTGGAATGAGACAAATCCATGAGGCGGCAAATTCAGGCCTGAGAAGCCAACAAACAGAAGGCCAACATAGGCCAACTTTTAGCTGTAAGGCATTTGGCCAACGTTTCTTCTTTTTTTTTCCGGGGGGAGCCAGCAACTATGCCCCCTTTCCACGTCACGCCGCTCGAAGCTAGGGTGACATGTTTGAGTCTCCAAAAGGGAAGACTAACATGTAGAGCTGTTGGAAGCCCACCAAAACAATCCAAATGTTAAATGTTGGGTCCCCCCTCCCGCCCCCCTCCTCCCCCTCCCCTCCCCGCCCCTCCTCCCCCTCCCCTCCCCCTCCTCGCCCTCCCCGCCCCCCTCCCGCCCCTCCTCCCCCCCGCTCCTCTCACCGGCCAACGGCCAAGCCGCCGGCTCTCCAAGAGCCCGTGGATCTTGGCTCGGGGCTTGGCTTTGGCCGGCGCCTGCGCGCCAGCGGCCCAACCACCCCAACCCCCCCCCCCCCCTCGCCCCCGGCGTTTTTTGGACCACTGGTGGCGACCAAAAAAAGTTGTTTTTTTTGGTGGTGGCTTCAAATTTCTGCAAATATTGAGTCTTGAGGGATATGTTTGACTTTGGAAGGAAGCTGACACTCAGAAGCTTTTTTTTACCAAGTCTCCGTCTCCAGACCCACTCTCCCGGCATAGAGAGGGTCCCAAATTTTAGGTCACCCTCCGATTGAAACTTCCCTCAAACCTGACAGGTCCACGTTTGACTTGACGGCTTCCCTGACTACAGCCAAAACATAGACCCGTATCCGTCCTCTGGCGTCGTCTTGGAGAAATCAAGAAACCAATATTTGCTATGCGAGGGTGGAAACCCCCAAGGAAGCGCTGGGAGGGGTGCCGGGCTTTGCACTGGATGGGTTCAAGATAAGTTGGCGGGCCAAAGCAGTTCCTCTGAAAACCTCACCGTGTGCCACAGCAAGTGAACCCCCTCGCAGCTAGCAGCAGGCACTTTTCATCTCTTCTTGCGAGAGAGCAAAGTCAAGTCTCTCCTGTACCATGGGGGCTGACAAGGCCATTGACCCCCCACAAAAAGCTGCGAACGCATAAGCCGGAAGATGCATAGGGACCCATTGCTCAACTGCATCCTCGCAGGGCTGACCTGAAGCGATGTCCCTTCTTGGCTTCTCCAGCCTCGCAACTTGCTTCTGGCCATACCTCTGTGGGGAACACTCAAAGATCAGCCCCGACCTGTGTCCCAGCAGGAGCTTGATGCCCGAGAATTGATCGGAGCTGTTCGCACCCGTGGTGCGAGTTTACGGGTTACACACCAAGGGGTGGATGGCCCAAATTTCGGCCAAGCACTGCTCCTTGTGGAGCCACCCAAAGGCTGCTTGGACGCAATGAGCACATGGCCAGCACGAGCTGCCTGGAACTTGGAACGGCAGAGGCCCAAACTGGGACTCCAGTTTGTTCCCAGTTTTGGTTCAGGCCCCACGCAAAAGAGAAACACGGCACCAGCACCGAGATGCACCTCTTTCGATTTGGGCACTGGGCAGCTTTTAGATTCTTTCTAAGGCTTCTGTTTTAGAAAACTGGGTGTTGTTTTCTCTCGGACCCCCCGCACGACGTGTCGCACGTGCACCAGCGGGCGCTCAGTCCTGCTCCGGGCCGTAGCCGTCTGCGGCCTTGGGGCCCTTAGCAGGGACCAGGCGGATGGTGTTCAGCTTCCCTTGCTGGAAGAGCGGCAAGCCTCACGCAAGTTGCTCTCTGCTTTTGTTCTTTTTGTGAGTCACTGTTGCGATCGGTTTTTGGGGCAAAGTTCATGGAAAAACGCAGCAGCTGGCGATCCAGGAAGGAGGGAAGGGCTTCTTTGAAGACTCGTCAGGCGCGTTTCGAACCATACGACTCTTGAAGCATCGGCCTCAAAAAATGGGGCCTCTGGCTTCAAGCCCACAAACAACGGATCCATGGGACCTTGCCATGCGACCAAGCCCTCAACCCATGGGACCACGCCAGGCATTGCCATGCGACCAAGTGGCGAGACACCACCACGACCCAATCATCCGCCGTCCTGGCGATGCCCTTGTCGCGGATCAGCCGGCAGGCAATCTCTACTCCCACATTGAAGCGCACCTGCGAGAAGAAGCCCCCAAATGAGTGCGTCACCGCTCTCGCCGAGCCCGGTATCTTTCAAAGCCAAGAGGAAGGCTCCTTACTTCAAATGAGTGAGCCCTCCCCTACTCATTTAAATAGAAGCAAATGTGCGTAATGAGTAAATGAGTGAGCCCTCATTTGCGTAATGAGTAAATAGAAGCAAACCAACAAGGCCAAAACAAGTATACAGCACGGCGGGCCCCTGTCCTGCTCCATTGGGCTCACACGCAAAATCCGCGTACGGTGCAATCCGCTTTTGGCTTCAGCCCTCCTCTTGGCTTTTTCCGTAAAGCCGAGGACCCAAACCTACTCTGTTGGAACTCTTTCTTTGGAACCACCCATGTCCCCGCCAATCGTCACCCATCTGAACTGAACCTTCCGACGGACGCAGGGGCTGGGTCCATGTACCCGGACAGGAGGTGATTCCGGACGTTGAGGCAACTACTTGCTGCAGAAAGAAAAAAACAGGGGATGGTATGCGAAAAGGCATCTGGATGGTATGCTAAAGGTATCTTATGCAACTGCAGGCAAACATAGATCTGCACAAAGTGCTACAAATCACTACCCTGGACTAAGAAACCATACATGGGAGACCTTCACCATGGATGAGCTCCTTTTACCCCCAAGCGACCATCATAACTAGTGCAAACATATACATACACAAGCGCGTGGTGGGTGTTGCTCAGGTCCCGTTTTGGATAGGCCCCGGTTTCTTTTTCTTCTTCAGTTTGATGGGTATCCGCTTCCGGTTTCTGGTGGTAATTTTGTCGGGTACTACGTGGGAAGGTACTACATGGGAACATGTTTGAGTCCCCCTGGTCTTCGCAACCACTGGGTATGTGTCAAACCGGAGGCACTGACAAATTGCGGTGTTCGTTTTTGCTTTCCCTTTAGACCATTCCCAAACGGCTACTGTACTCTTGACAATCATTGGGAGTGTCTCTCCTTTTTGGGGCTACAATTTCGGGTTGGTTTCAAGAATCCCGAGGAGCGTGAGTCAGAACCAATATCCCGTATTAAAATGGTCTACCCAGAAGCATGGCTGGGAGGATGGTCTCTTGATCTTCATCTGCCCATCTTTTTCGGGGTATAAGTCCTTCTTTCTAGGTCCTCCAGTAGAGAGGTTAGAATCAGGGTACCGTTTCCTTTTTCTGCAGTCTATTTTGGTAGGGGACAGAAACCTCCCCCCCAAAAAAAGAGTCGGTAAAAGTTGGGCCCCTGGCACCTAGCAACAACCCGAGCACGGCCCATTTCGGGGGGGGCGAAACGAAACGACCCACCGGGCCTTGTGGAAGGAGCCCTCCTCTTCCGCCAGGGCGGCCAGTTGCTGGGCCTGCGCTCGGCGGATAAGCGGCGGCTGCGCTGACGGGCTGAAAATTCGGAGTCTGTCTAGATGGAGCCTGCAAACCCAGTTGCTGAAAAAAAAAGGTCACACAGTAACTGATACTGATGGCTCTGTTTGCCATAGCTGTTCAAGTCAACCAAAGCGAGCATTTGGGGCTGACTCATTGGCGCAAGCGGGCTGTCACGTCCCCAACTTTGCGGACCGCGTCGGCCTCCGGATCGCTGGTGCCGTAGACCCCATGCATCAGCGAGCAATGCCTCGCCACCTGCCCGGCAAGGAGCTGTCGGGCCGGCGAATGCGGGAGGGCTGCCCTCCAGAAACTGAACAGCTTGCCTCCCCGTGGTGGTTTCCTCCATATATGCCTTTGAATAGCAAAATGTGCACCCTGAACAAAAATGCATACGCGTTTGGAAGAGCAATGTGTGTCCTTTAAGAAGGAGTTGACACCTAAACCCAAGCCACAATTCCCATCCTCCGAACTCCATGACTCTTCTCACAAGCTTCCAACCCTGCATCCCACTCGGGCCATGCCGCATATTCAATGCCCCGGAGACGAACCCAAGAAAACACGACCAAACTCGACTCAGCCTGAGTCACCGACTTGCAACCACCACTGCTAGCGGATTGTGTGCGTGCGTGTCAAAGTAAGGCATGGCTTGGGCCTCCAGAAAACATATATATATATATGCATCCATAAATATATTTAATAAATATATCCATTTAGGGACGGGTAGACAAATAATTGAAGCTATTGTTGCGATTGAATACTTTTTGACCCCGAAGCGAACCCACCAAACAAAAGGGAAAAGGGTGCAACTCCCCGAGCAACTGGGATCCTGCCTGCACCAAATCCACGCAGTTGTCAAGAGGAATTGTTTACGAGAACAAGGTGTTCCCTCATTCATCTCTCCTCTTTTTGGTCAGCTTCTTTCGGAAAAACTGGCTTTTCCCCATGAATACCTCCTTTCTTAAAGTTGAGCTTTTTTTTCCCACGTTCCACCAAAAACATCGAAGCTGGGACTTCGGAGCCCCGCAGCTTCCGCCCGCGGCGAGTTGTTTGGCGCCTCGAGGCACTTGCAGATGGCCACGATGGGCACCCCGGGCCGGCGCTGCGACAGCAGCTGTGCGGTGCGGCCCGTCGCGGTGAAGACCACGATGCCACAGGCGCCCAGCTCCTCTCCCGAGGAGTACGCTCACACTGCCGTAATATGAAGATGCATGTGTATATATACATATATATGTATAGATATATACATATGCATATATGTATATCTATATGTATATATATAATATATATGTATATATATATATATATGTATATTACTGTGATTTCCCTTCCAGGTAGTGACTTTGCCACCATATGAAGGTAACGATGTAAGTTGCTTTGATGCTTCAACCAGCCTGAAATGCTTCAAATATTGGGCTTGGTGTCCTTGTTCAACTTCAAGTCTTGCACAACCCCCGTTTAAAGTTTAGCCCTACTTACAACCCACTTAGCGGACAACCCCCCACAGCGGATACCACCATCCCTTTTCAAACGGACATTCGTCTTCCAAGAGGGGCTTCTGCACGAAGCCATGTTTCTTAGGCATAAACAAAGCTTGGGGTCATCCAAGCCACCCCTCCCCCCCAACCCATCCCTCCCGCCGTGTGGGAAATAACCCTTTCTGTAACACCAAAGTTTCTATTTCTGCGATTACTTCACTTTCGAAGACTCCTTTGGTTGCAGAAGGTGGCCCAGAAAAACCACATCTGCATTTTGTTGACCTTGGTACCCTCAGGTGAGCTCGCAATAAACCAGGCATCGTCCCATTCATCCAAACCACATAAAACCGGTGCCCAACATGGGACCCTGGTAAATGGAACCAAGGACTAAAACATGCCCTGGTGGCTTCATTTGTTTAAGTCCACGGGAACAAATGAAAATATGTTCTTTCTGTCCACTAGTGATAGATTCCGTTTGTTTCTAACAGGGGAAATTTTACAATACTCTTTAATCGAATGGAAGAAATCCACCGCCCTCCGCGGTTTCCTTCGCCAGCTGCGCCGCCGACTGCAGCACCGCCTCCGTGGCGTCGTCGGACTCCACCTCCAGCTTCCGCGCGGACTGCTGGGCCTGCTGCGGCGAAAAGCGGGTTTTTGGGTCTTCCAAGTAGTACTGGTGCCCAGGGAAGCAGGGAAGGACCAATCCCGGCACCAGTACTAGGATTCCCAGTGATATAGTGCTTTCCTCAATGTACCAGTGATAGCAGTACTTCTTGTGCTTTGCTGGTTCCCAGCAATACAAACCATCCAACTGGTGCTTTCCTTGAAGGGACTCCCCAGGTTCGTTCCCACATTCCCTACCTACCTATCGCACCAGCAAGGCAGGGCAGGAGACGACGTGGGCCAGGTTTTGTTCTACAAGAAGCGTACTCGACACATGGACACGTTCTTTTCGACGTGGGCAACATATCTTAAAATTTAATAATTGCTTCTGGAATGGGGACTGCCCCAGCAACCTTCATCATGGGTTCAGCTTGTAGATCCTCTTTTTGGGCTCGCTGTACTTTGCCCACAACAGTGAACCCAAAAGAGTGGCAGTGACCTGTGAACCCACAAACATAAACTGCAAAATGCAAGCATAACGGAGCTGCCGAAGCCGCACCACCCCTCACCCTACCCGGCAGAACCCCAAACCCAAACAAACGCTTGCTGTTGACTTTGTTGCTGTTGACCCCTCTGCAAAAGGATTATTTTTGTGGGTTTAGTGGAGGACCCCTTGATTTCCCAGAAGTTCAAGTCTAAAGATCCAACCCAATAGCAGTCAAGTTGAAGCCATCGACCAAACCTATCAGGCCCCATTGCCAGTGAAAGCGAGTGAAAGGCCTGCCTGTGCCTGCTCAATGACCCGCCGCTGCATGGTCACCGCCTGCGGTCGGAAAGGCCGCTGACCCTGGCCACCTCTCCAGACTTGCCCAGCAACCAGGAGCAACATACTGTGGATGGACAGAATCCTGCACCACTTTGAAACCATGTGAAACCATTGTTTGTTGGTATTTGCAGGTGAATCATCATTCCAGAGCTTCTTAGGTGGTGCAGGATTTCGTCCATCCACAGTAGTAACCCCTTCTGGAGGGCTGGTTTTAACGGGGAACCCAAATAAATACACGCACACACACAAGCTTGCTGGCTCAACTTTCAACTGTGGTGTGTCTTGTGTCACAGCCGCCGCTCAAAAAAGCCAAATAAAGGTTGTACAGTTTGAATGAACATGCTGGTTTGAAGAAGTCACTAACCCAAAGTTGGCTGACGCTGGCCTGGGGAATGAGAAAAGGGTCCTGAGACGCTCTTGGATGAGGAAATCTTTTTGCCGGCAGGTTGCCGGCCAAAGGGAGTCACGGGCACTAAACAAAAGAAGAGCTCCTGGAGAGAGCATCACTCAACTGCAACAACTAACGACCATGGGATGGATGTTGCAGCGCCCTCGGCTGCCTGACCTACAAAGTGTCAAAGAAGTACCTGCTCAGGGTGGCATGGAACAAAGAACTACGACCAGGTGCACAAGGGCTCCAAATATCATCAATCATTCATGTCTTTCATAAGGTGGGCCTCACACGGGTACTGCCCCACGGCAGACTCACCGCTGAGCATCACGGCATCGCAGCCGTCCAGGATGGCATTGGCCACATCGCTGCATTCCTAAGGGCGGTTCACCTTTGGAGAGGCCTCAAAAGAAATATAAGGAGCAACATTGTTAGGTTGAGGGAAGGGAAGGGGGGGGGGTTGGTACCATAAACAACACTATTGTAAGTCACTCTGGGAAAATTATGTTAGTAATTGTCAAGCCCCTTGTATTCTAGAACCTCACTTTGAGTCGATGAAGGGAGATGACCACCTTGCAACGGGACTGGACAGGCATGAACAAACCTCAGCGCCACTTTGGATGGCCAAATATTAAATACCTGCGTCTCAAAATCTCAAAAACACATGCTCCTTGTGTGATTCCCTCCACCACCGCCACAAAAGGATCCTACCCTGACATGGATCCTGTGAACCAAAACTAACGCACAATTTGGGTATGTGTCAAACAATGGGCAGACCCCCCAAAGGGTGGCAAGTTTTCCACTGCAACCCGCCTGAAAAGGTGAACCAACCAACGGGCAAACCTGGGCTGTCCTCAGATGCCCCGCTAGATGTGCAACTTTTAGTGGGATAAATGGAAATCCCCTCTAAACACTAAAAAGCTAAAAGGCTATGGGGATGGCTGGGAGCCACCAAGAAACCCATACCTTCGCCCAGCGTCTGCGCGTGTGGGCATCGGATTGGAGATCATGGACTCCAGCCTCGATGGATCGAGATACGCGATGACTGTCGGGCCATGGCCGGAATTCTTTCCGGCCAAGGGCATGGCGAGTTCTTTCCGTTCTTCCCCGGTTTTACTCTTCTTCTTGTTTTTGTGTTGTTTTTGTTTTTTTAGGAAAAAACAACAAGTGTTGCTGTTGTTCCCCCAGTGTTTGTTTGTTCCCCATGTCTGTCACGGGCCGTTTCAGGGCGTCACTGCGGGGGTAAGTCCGAGGGAACAACGAGCCCGTGGCAGGGCACCCTGGGAAACGAAAGATCTTCGCACGTCAAACCCACGTTTTGTTTGTTCCCAACAGGGAAGCTTTGGGACTTGTTTGCCTGGCGGTCCATTTCTCCCCGGACCAAAAACAGCCAACCGTGGACGACCCAAATCTTGTCAGATGTCGTTCACATGGATCTCTCCCCAGAGCCCCCGCTTCGGATCCCAGGCATCTGTGTGGCCACGATGACTGGCTTCCCGAGCCCGTGGGCTTGCTTGATGATGCTCTTCTGCACGAAGGGCACCTGAGACGCACGGGGTTTTTCTTGCGACTCTCCGTATGTGGGCCACTCTGAAGGTGATTGAGCAACAGGATGTACACCCGGCAAACTTTGCAAAAAAAAGAAACAAAAACTAAAGTATCCCCAACTCAAGGACCTTCATAGTGAGCTCGTCTTAGCCCTAGGTGAGTTTGCCATAGAAGAGGCGAATACAGTGTACAACGTGGACTTTGAACAAACAAGCTCATGCTTCAACATTGTTCCTCTGATACAGGATGGCACACCTTCATGGCAGAGGTTTCCGGCTACCGTGCTGGGCGATAGGCTCGCATCCGCCCTTCGAACAACTTTCATTCGAAAAGGATTGCTCCTCTTCTATTGGTCCAATAGTTGGGGACGTCTCAGAAATTGCCCCACTTGCACTAGCACACTAGCCCTCAATAAAATAAACAGGTCCTAACACAAGGAACCAATCCAGTCGCCAGCCTGCAATAAAGATCATCACAAGACGTCGAAAGGGATGCACAATACCTGTGACGCCTATGTTCGCGTCAGGAAATTGAAGGGCAAAGGGCAGAAACCGTTGTTTGTTGGTTTCAGCACGCTTCAATCACCAATCGAGAGGGGCGTTGGGACTTTCTGCAACCCATAAGAGACCAAAGGGCACTTCAGGCTGGACCTTCCAAAAGGAAGGTGCCCTTGCACAAATCGAGCTCACCCCTAAACATCTAGAACGACGCGCCTTTAAAACAAAAGGGAGGTGTCCTTGCACAGATCTAGGCCTCCCCCCCCCGTTTCTGAGTGCAACCTCCGCAAGAAAGGTCCCAGCGCAAAAGGTCCTCCCGCGGAAAAACCTCCCGCCTCCTCAGGGTTCATCTCAACGCCCAGGTCGCCCCTGGCCACCATGACGCCATCGCAGGCCTCAGGTTTTTTCGGCCAGGGAATGACTTGCTGAAGTGAGAGGCAGGGAAGGTGACATGGAATGAACCCAGCCTTTGGAAGGCCCCCGCAAAGGAAACCACCCCCGTTGGTTTGGGCTTTTCTTTCGGGTCGGTCCCTCATTCCCTGCTGAGCACCAGCAAGTTTGCAAAATAAGGGACCCTGTTTCAGCGGCGGTTCTGCTTCCTGGCTTCTTGTGGAATGAAGTGACATGAAGTGAGGGAACCTCCAAAGTCGACGGTCCTGGAACGGAACGAGAGCAACTCATTTGGAGCGTTATTGCTTTGACGCATGTGCCTGCAACTTTGACCAAAGGATTATCTGAGACCCATCCGACTTGCTACCAGCCAGCGGGGGACATGCCCACTTGCGTTGCCTTTCTCTATTTCACGATGCATCCTTTGGCTGGCTGCCACTTCCCATGACCGTGAACGAAACGAGGGCCCTGTCTCCTATGTTTTCCCTCGACCCCCCAGCCTGCCTTTTCAGCCGCTATGCCCGTTTTCTTTGCTTCAGAGGTGCTACTGACCGAAAGGTTCATTAAGAGCCCCAATAACCGCTTTCACTCCTCAAAATGCAACCACTTTAAGGGAGGTCCTACGGTGGACGGAAAGAATCCTGCACCACTTGGAATCCATGAGAAACCATTGTTTGTTTGCATTTGCAGGGGGGATCGAATCCTGGCGTTTCTTAGGTGGTGCGAAATGGATTTCGTCCACCCACAGTATGATCACGACTGGGCTGCCCACTGAGGGCCCGCCTTTAGGATGTTGTCCAGGTCCGTGACCGCTGAGGGCTTCTCGATCTTCGCCAGGAGCTTGACCTGCGCGATCGTCAAGCAAGAAGGGTCTAGACGCCTGGTGGTTTGCTCGGGGGAAAAGAGTGTGCTCGTGGTAGGGCATGCTCGATTGGCCATCATGACCCACAATCATGACTTCTGGGTAGCTCGTGCTAAGTGTTTTTTGCTCGTGGTTTGCTTGGTTTGGGAAAGCACGACTTCAACCCTTCTTTTACATGTGCACGGTCACAGATCTGGGTGATGGGTAGATGATCCTCACTCACCAGCATGAGTTCCACGACCCTGTCCAAGAACAGGCACTCACCCTCCATACGGCCTTCAAAGGTTGGGGCACTTGGCTGTGTTAAAACAGGCAGACGCCAACAAATGAAGCTTCCTCTTTGCCTTTCACAAAGCTGCACCCCTCAAGCAAACTCACCCCACCCGCTTCCACACAGTTTTTTGCAGACCCCTTCAGACTGACGCTTGCCGATTCCTTCGCTGGACGCGGCGCACCGCGGGAAACGCCTCTCGGAAGCCAAGCTTGTCCACAATCTCGCGCAGCTCCTCCATGTCGCCGCTCTGCTGCACCTCGGCTTCCACTGAGCCGTTGGACGATGGCGCAGCCATAGGCGTCCAATAAGGGCCAATCGCGTTATGACCTGATCTTGCCTGCACAGGCCGCAAATCCAGGAATTTGCAAAAACACAAAACTCACAAAACACAACTCAATCCGAAAAACTAAATCTGGAAAACTCCCAGCCTGGGAAGACTCAGGAAAAAACTAGGAAACAACTCATCCTTGAACTCGATCCCCTCGCTGGAGTTCGAGGGTGAGTCGGAAGCTGAGTTTCTTCTGAGTTATTTTTGAGTTTGTGGTTCGTTTGAGTTTTGGTGTTATTTTTTTGAGTTTTGTCCGAGGGGATTGGTTCGGGAGGAATCTGCAGTTTTCCCGAAACAAAACACAAACTCGAAACAACTCAGAGAAGAAAAAAAAACTGGTCAGCTTCCGTGATTGGGGAGGGTAGAAATCATGTCATACCAAGAGACATCATGTCATGCCAAGCCGCAAAGGACATGCCGATCCAGTCCACGCCATGCCTGCAGGCGAACTTGATGTCCTCCCGGTCCTGGCGCAGCTCAGTTGACCCACATGTCGCGAGTACAACAGGTGGCTCTGCCAGAAAAAACAGGGGTTCCTTACAATATATATATATATACTATACTATATATATAACAAAACAATATAAATAATATAATGACAAACACAACAACAAAGCAGGGTTCTTTATAAAAAAAAAAAAAAAAAAAGTTCCTTATAAGACAATATACATCGAAAAAGAAGGTCACCTTTGAATTGGTTCAACTGCATCCCGTGAGGAACCCTGAAAAGGGAACCTTTGGGTGGACGACCCTCTCTCTCTAACAGCCAAGCTCCCTCACTGAATAGTTGGGATGACTGAAGGGGCCTCATTTCTCTGTAACGTCGCCTTGCACTGAAGCGGGCCTCATTCGTCTGGAACGTTGCCTTGCACTTGCAGAAGCTGGTGACTGCATGAGACGGCCAACGACAAACAACCAGCAAACTCGCCGAGGCACAAGAAGAGGAGTGCCTACTTTTCGACAACAGGCAGTTTTCATTCGATTGCAAAACACAAAACACCTTGTGGTGGCACAACTGCTCAACAGTCTTGAAGGCACAAGTTCCACTCTGCCCTCTCTGCCTGATATCCCCCAACCCCATGCCAGTCCTTGGGAGTGATAGGTGACATGGGCAGAATCACCTCGGAGACTCATTTTCCCGGTTAAAAGGTTCAAGCCAACAGAAGAAGTGTTGAAAAAAGGGGATCCACGAATGTGTTTGCAGCTTTTGGTTGAAGAAGAAAAAACACAACCTTTCACCAGTTCCTGGCTCAAGGTCCAACAACTGGGTCCTCCAGTAGAGAGCGGATAGAATAAGGGCACCCTTTTGTCCGTCTATTTTCGTGGAGGAGCCCTCCCAAGCAAAAAAGAAACGGCCAAAAATTGGGCACCAAGCTGGGAGAAGTCCAACCAGCCCAAGCCGCAACCCGCCAAGTCGCGTCTGGGGTGTTCACCCCCTTCCTTCCCCCCAGCTTCCCCGGCACCGTCACCTCGCAGTCCACGAAGGGCGTGGCGTTCTCGGAGGACTGGGCCTCTTCTTCGGAGATCTCCTTCCTTGAGCCGAGCAACTCTTGGCATAGGCGGCCTTTTGAAGAAAAAATGGTCTGGGTTTCCCTGGTAAATGCAAAATAAACCCCATCTAAACCAGGGATCGCCCTCTATTTTTTAAGCAAACCAACCAAAAAGTTGGTGCCGCTTCTTCCTTCTGTACTTTTTTTTAGTAGGGGATGTGTCTCCGCAAAAGAGGTGAGAAAGGGCACTACTGGGGGACCTAGAGGGAGCAACACGGATGCAAGCCCCCTCTTCCCCTACGCTGGGTAGGGTCTCTTCTTTTTGGGGGGGAACAGGGGATGTCAAGTGAGGGGGGTTCAAATACCGTGCGAGGATAGCTTGTTCAAGGGAATGAAAGGAGTCAAAGGCCAAGATTCAGACCATGCAAAAGTGCTCGCTAGCTGTGGAAAAATCAAAGGAACCTGCAGAGGTCAAAGCCATGCAAACGCGCTTGCTCTTGCGGTGCTTTCAAAGAAGCTGGGCATCTTTGCTTCCAGGACATGACTCCTTTTGGGTGGATTCAATGGGACACCAGCACGAAAACCAGCCGTTTTGGGCATCCCACCCAAGTGACGTGCTTTCCATGGAGCAGCTATTCACGACGCCTTTTGGCCGAATTCCGCATATTTCCGCTCTCAGCGGTTGTAAACGTGACCTTTCGGCCCAAGGAAAAGGAGTTGCCTTCCAGGATCTTCCAGGTCAACATTGGGATGGGCACCGGCCTGACAGGAGGTTTGCCGGGCCGCCCATCCAGCAAATAGCCACGGCCCACCACTTTCATGCGGATCTTGCCGTCGTCCAGCAACAGGCGCTGGTCCTTCCCCGGCTCTAGCGCCTGGCGAGATGTTGCTTCCCCTGCGGATCCGAACAGTCACCCTTTCTGCGACTCATCTTGGGTTTCATATGATGGTTTTGTAGGGTGTATATATACATATATATATATATATGTTCGTAGGGTAAATCAATGTAGGAGCGTAAATTGCGCAGCCAGGTAACCTGTTGCAGATGTGGATGGACAACGCCCTGCACCACCAGTTGGAAGGTGGTTAAGCTTCAGGCACACGAGCATATACCAACTGGTATAAAATGAACTTAGCCCATTGACAGGTTGAAGGATTTACATCATAGCAAGCTCGCCATGACATATCAGGATTCCCCTCAAGGAGTGGTTTGGATTGGTGGTTGAGAGGTTCGGGGTGGCTTCCCAAATGCCTTCTTTCAGAACCCAAATCCCCAAACCACCATCCAAACGACCAACTTGGGGTTACCTGAATTTTACAACCCTTGGTCTAAACACGTTGCTTTTTGCAGCCCCCCCCCCAAAAAAAAAAAACAAAGAAGAGGAAGAACAAACAAAACAAAAACATAACCAACAAATACAACACTGCCAACATGCCAACAACTGTGAAGTGAAAAAAAACCCGAGGTAGGACCGACCCGCGCGCACGGCGCGCGAGGACTGCGGCACCGCGCCCTGCGCGCCTTGAGGATCTCCGGGTGCGGCAGCGTCACCCGCGTCTCGTCCCCCAGCTGTGGGTCCATGTCGAAGCGGAAGCGCTGGCCCAGCTTCAGCTGGATGGCGCCCTCCTTGAACTGACCGCAGCGCTGCTTGGGGCCCTGCATGTCCTAAGAACATCCAAAAAGCACATGGCCGTGTTTGTCAAAACCGTTTTGGGATCCCATTTGGTTGGGAAGTGTAATTAGGTGCACCACCCATTTTAGAACCTAGTTTAGTGGGGATTGGGATGTTCACTGGGGGTGCGGGATTTTGACCCATGGCCACATGGCTCAAACATAGGGGAGGTCCCCAAATGGAACCCTGGTAAATGGGAAAGTAGACGAACACCTGCGTAACCCCAGCTGACTAATTTTGAGCCACACCCAAATGAAACAGGCCCCACGTTGGAGTTTTCAGAACCCTCTCTTGTCTGCTTTCCTTTAGCCGTCACCCCACCAACTGGAAGCCATTCCGCCTTGGTATACCATTGGGATCATCTTGATTCCAGCCAAACCGTAGCTTACGGTCTATGGACGTACACGTCTCTCCCTGCCAACTAGCTCCTTTGCAAGGCCCCTAGGAAAAAAAACTACTTCCATGCAGTAGTGATACATTCCCCTTAAATCCAACATGTGAAAATAGCAAATCGTCTTGAGCAAATGAAAGGAGAGCCAAGGCACCGCCAGAATTCCGATGGGATGCCGATACTTCGCTTCCAGCGCTCTGAGGCGAGTGATGAGGTCTGCCTGCTGACAGGTGGTCGCTCGGCCACCAGCGACCCGACGGGGTACGATCCAGGACGTCGTGATCAATGAGAGGGGGCCGGGCCCCCAGGAGACGCTCCATAGCCCACACAAGCCGATGTATATACAAATGCATATATATATATATACTCAGTTGCCCAAAGGACCCAAAACTAAAAGGTTCACCTTTTGGCACCTCTACTAAAAATGGACCAACATGGGAAAACCAAAAGGTCAAAAGGTCGGCTTTGGACAACTGAGTATATATATATATATATATCTATACATATATATATATATATACGAGTATATATTTTCTCCGGGCAAATGGGTATGTGCCAAAGCAGGGGACCCTGGGTTTCTGTGTGACACCCCCCGCAAAAAAAGAAGAAGCAAAGCTGAAAATAACCTCACAAAACCACCTAACAGTGGCGCAAAACCGTGAACGAGCGAACTCAACTCTAGCCAAACCACCACAAATCCAATGAACTCCTCTCTTTTTCAAGGTGCAAGGTCGGCCACATCTGCAAACAAAGGGCCTACGTAAGCCATGGCAGTTCCCCTCTCCTATTGGCTTCATTTCACTGAGAAAAGGCTCTGACAACAATCAAAACGCATCCCACAGAAGCCCAGCCTTCTCCTCATGCTCGCCATGGGAGAAGTTCAGGCGGAAGGTGTCCACCCCACACAGGAAAAGCCTAACACAGGGGCAAGACCTGCGTTGCCATGGGGATAGTTTGGTGGCTCGGTTGGGTTACAGGCTAGGGGTTGTGGGTTTCACGTGGGGGCTTTGAGGGCTTAAGGTTGGGGTTTCTTTCGTGCCGGTTGAGCGTGGACCCGACGCGGCTATGGACTCTTGTCGTTTGCTGACTGGGTCTCTCATTTGGAACCCACGGGTCATCCGCATGCCCGAGGGTTCCTTGCCCCCCCATTGAAAGAAAGGTAAGGACCCAATTTGGATGATGACAACCCTTAGGAAAACGCTCTGGTGGTTGGTGGTTTGAACCCAAGGGCATAGAACAACTCACATGAATCAATGAACCAACTTTGTCCGGCCACACCTCTCACTCCAACCTTTAACAGCCTTTCTCTGGCCCTCTGCCGCATGCTACCAGCTCGTCATGTGTTTGAGTCCTGTGTAACTTGAAACTCGGTCTGTAAACCACTTAGCCATAATCCTCTAGGCCAAAAGAGACATGATGCAATCTCATCAACCCTGAAGGCCTGAAGGTGACAAAATCTGGTGTGCCTCTTTCGGATGCAATGCCACTTGAACCAGTGGAATATTTCAAGTGTGAGGCCCTCATGAGAGGCCCGCTGGCAGGTTTGAACCTCCAAATTGCCCGCTGTTCGCCACTGTCATAAGGCCTTGCCTATTCATTCAGCGAGCCATGGCTGCAAGAGCTAGGGTGGGTATCTCACAAACTCATGCTTGAGCTGCCCTGGTTCCCTTGAACAAGCAGCCCAAACGTGGCCTTGCTCGAAAGTGCCCAAACATACCTTTCACTTTGCCGGACAGCGCCGGAGCGACGCCGCAGCCCCCATTTCCCAGCTTCCCGGTGACGCCGGGGGAAGAGTTGGGGCCCTTTGTGGCAGAAAACCCGCCAAATGGCCAAACACAAGACCTGCCCATTTGGCATGTCCAGCTTCATTCTGAGTGCCCTTTAAAAAAAACACCGAAGGGATCGAATTCCTTGAACTGAGGCTGAGAGCTCCATGCCAAGCGGCTCTTCCAACTTCTCATCGCTTGAGGATGCAGGGCCAATGGTCGCCACCTGCTTGGCGCCCTTTCCTTGGCTCTGAACAAGGAAGCCATTCACGCGGGGCTCCGAGCGGATTGATTCCTCTGCTCTCCGGGGGTCCTCCGAATGAATGGGAAACAAAGAGGGCGCTACTTTTTGGAAGTTGATGTTAAGGGAAAACTCCCAACAAAAGCAAAAAGCAAAACGGACACCGTTGGGTGTCTGGATGAATCTGGCCCTTCGTCGGCCAGCAAAACTGAATGGTGGCCGTACACCCCATGAAATCCCTGGGGTGGTTTGGCGGCGGTGCAAACAAAATTTGAACCTGTTGTTCAGACCTCTCCCGTCTTCCCAGTTAAAGAACATACCAGGGGTTTCAGAGTGAAACCAGGATTCTATGACCAAATCGCCAGTACAGGGTCAACACCGGTAAAACCACGAGGTTTTGTACGGCTTCATTGCGGGGTGCAACTTACTAAACCGGGTTCTTCTTTGGAACTTGGGGGGTGTAACGTCGAGCGCAACCTCTGGTTTCAATAAGGCAGTGGTCTACCCCAGTTGGCTGGTTCTGTGGATGGACGAACTCCTGCACCACCTAAAAAACCCTGGACTGATGATTCCCCTGTAAATACCAACCAACAATGGTGTCCTATGTCTCATAGTGGTGCGAAATTGATTTCGCAACCATCCACAGTAGGACCCATGAACCAATGAACCAAGGCGCGGCATGCACGCACAAAGTCCCCGCCCAAGGTCATCACATTGTCTAAACCCACTGACTCCTCCATGAGCTCCTGCCAGTGACGACCGGGACCCCGGGACTCTTCTCCGATTCAGCGATCACGGGTTTTGTGGTTGACCACTTTTTATGGGGGACTCCAAAGTGGGGGGGGGGGGGGTTGACCACTTTTTATGCTTAGAAAAGGTGGGACCCCACAGTGCTTCATCGGGTCTCGTTGCGCACACCTCCCTGCTCATTCGCTACAGGGAGGGGATCTCCTGCGGGATAGTCCGCGTGTCGCTCTTGGCGCCGGGCCAGAGGGAGCAAACGTCGCCGTCCTCAGAACAAGCGAGCCAGCCGACAGAAAGGCTCAGAACAGCGTTGCCCAAGAACCAGTCCAAGATATGCCACTCAAAAAAAAGAGACTTGCATTACAAGGCCATCGAGGCCCCTCTTGTTTCTGTTGCATTCGATCTTCCAGCGGAGGTGGGACGAACCCTTTGTCTGGACATACTCAAACCACTGTTGACTGTTGCTTAGGCAATCTTCCTTTGAGACTCCCTCCGAAAGTACCCAGGGTCGGGCTAGTCCCCCAATCTTTGCCAAGCTCGGTCGTTGTTGAGTGAAGCTGCTAGCACCAGGGCACCAGGGGGGGGCTCAATCTTCCACATCCTTGAAGCCCAAGCGCCACTTCCTCGACGACCTGCACGGGTCGCTGCTTCAGCGCCGACCTCCGCGACGTCGCCGCCTTCCGCTGCGCGGCCGCCAGGCGCGCGGCCGCGGCGCCCAGCGCCAGCGGCACCGCGCGGGACGCGGAGGCGGAAGTCGCGTGGCCCTCGGCCGAGGCGCCAGGCGAATGATTCGGGTACCCCTCCAAAGGTCCCTCCCTATGACTACGGTCGTACTAAGGGGGAACGGCCCCCGAAAAGCTCCCTATACTTTTGTACTAAGGGGGAATGGCAATGGCCCCAAAACCAAAATTTTCACACCACCCTGCCTCCGGAGTCGCGAAGGATGCGCTCCGCGCGTGGCTGGACAGCGCCGCTGCCGGCACTGTCGTGGGCGCGCCCGCCAGAGTGGGGGAGACGAAGTTCAGCGCCATGGCTCTATGGGTGTTTTTTGAGAACAAAACTGGCTGCGGGAGCTGCCACTGTCAGCTTCGCTTGCAACAATGTGCCATTCCGCTGGGCCAAGGCGCCAGTGCACAACAAATCTTCTATCCTTTACTCGACAACCAAGCCCACGCTGCCCAAAATGCTCAGCTTTTTGTTGCTCCCTCCCTGTAGCTCGGTTGGCCTGCCGGTCTGTGCTCTGCCATAGGGTCGGTGGGAAAAGTGCGCATTTTCCCAGCCCAGCGGCCCTGGTAGAACAAGACTTGCCCTTTTTGGGGGGCCGATTCCATTCGGCCCCACACTCAAACATACGAATTCGTACGAACTAAAGAGTGATCTGAACCAAGCCGAAGGTCTGAGGATGTCTGAGGTCCAGCCTTTTCCAAAAGGTTAAAGGTCCGGCCAAAGGAGCATTCAGGGTTTAGGGTCCAGCCGAACAGCAGCCAAAGCATGAGGCGTGCTTTGGCCCCATCGCCTTGGCTTTGGCCTTTGGCGGCGGTGGGGCCTTCCCCTTGCCGCGGCCTTTGCCTGGCGAGTCATGGAGTGGTTTTTCACAGTTCGAGCCGTCTAAGCGGTTGGTGGGCAATGTGGGCATGAATCCCCATCTCAATCGCCTACATCCACCCAAATTCAAAATGAAGCATCTCCCGAGTAGAATTTGCACTGGAGGGGGCATGACCCGGGCCCCAACCTAAGAGTTACCTGCCCACAACCCACAAATGCAATGGATTTAAATTTGTTTGGCAAGCAAGCCTTCACCAAAATGCTCTGAGCCAAACATCAAGTCGAGTTTTACAGGGTAGGGATAGGGTTGAGCACCAGCTCCTCGAACCTGGCGGGTATGCACGCATGCCGCAGGCTGATCCATGTTTGAACATGCTGTGAATCCTTTGATTTGGCCTCCCCGCCGAATTGTATATCGACAAGGTCGAGTTGCAGCATATGTACGCCCACTCTTTATTTTGGGTAAACCATAAAGCCACAAGCAAAGTATCAGCAACCCGCCTGCAAGGAAGTTATGCGAGGGCAAGTTCAGCCGCCCTCCCCGCCTCTGGCTGGCACGGGGGCCGTGATTTGGACCTCCGGCATCTGCCGCACATCTGGCGGATCGCTCCACACGCTGAGACAGGGATGCCAACCGGTGGCCGGCCGCACTCACTGGCCCCCCAAATATGCATGACTCAGCAGGCAAGTCACAAATCACTCACGAACAGCGTGGATTGCTGGATTGCTCCAACAATTACTTGGCTCGCTCAACTTTCACGTGGGTCTTGCGGCAATCAGTTGCGGGAATCCCTGGCCCCCACCCCTGGCAGGATCCACCAACTGGGTGTGTCATTTTACGAGAGTACCCTTTGTTGGGGTTGTATCAAAGGACGGCCCAACTAAGTGGAAGCCCTCCATTTGGGGTTTTCCCAGCTGGCTGGTGGCAAAGAATTTTTATCTCATGAAGCATATCGTCTTTCTCGACTGGAAGGAGAGGTTCCCGGCCCTTTCCGATGCCAGCTCTTTCCCATACTTCTAGCCCAGACCTCCTCTGATCGAACACTTCCGAGTGGATGAGCCCAGTTACCAAAAAGCTCAAAGGCCAGGAGTAAGGACAGGGGAGCAAAATCTATCCGCACCACCTTGGTTGCTGTTGACCCCCCTGCAAAAAGTGAATAACTTTTTGGGGGGTTTAGTGGAAAACCACTTGATTTCCCAAAAAGTTAGAGTCTAAAGATCCAACCCAATAGCAGTTAAGCCACCAGGAGTCTGCGAGAGTCTTCCCGTGTCCGTGCCTTGCCGTGCTTGCCTCATCTCCTCCACCGCAGCGATCCAGGCACTGCGCTGCTGTGCCCCGGAGGCGCAGAACACGAGCTCCTGAGCCAGCGGGTTCCGGTGGAATGGACCCATATGGACCCCCAACAAAAGCTATGGGGAGGGGGGGCGGGGTCCTAATTAAGCCCTTGAAAGGGGCCTTCAGGGCTTATCCTTGGGTTGTCCTGGGCTTATCCAGGGATAGCCGCCCCCCCCTAGGCCCTCACGAAAGTTCCGTGGTTGAAGGATACATCCAAAGCCAGCGGCTTCACAAGGAAATCCCCGAAATCAGCTGGTAAAGGAGTTCTTGTTTGGAGCCAAAGTATCCTAAGGGGGCTCTGAAAAATGAGGCCCTGCCCAGCTTTGCATCACAGAAGTGGTTGGAAGGGCAACCGGCAACCGCCCGAGGAGGCGCACTAACTAAAATGTTTAGCACGTACGCTATAGAAGGAAATAGAAAGCTCTGTAGAAGAAAATAATTACTAGGCTCTGTAGAAGGAAATAAAAGGATCCGTAGAAGGAAATAAAAAGGATCTGTAGCAGGAAAAAAACTTTGCAGAAGGAAATAGAAGGCTCTGCAGAAGGAAATAGAAGGCTCTGTAGAAGGAAATTAACAATTCTGCAGAAGGAAATAGAAGACTGTGCAAAAGGAAATAGAAGGCGCTGCAGAAGGAAATAGAAGGTTCTGTAGAAGGAAATAGATCCCGTTTTTGAAAAGAACGATGGTTCAAAAGAATGGAAATGGAATCAACCCTGATTAATTCACTTTACGCACAGAATCTGGGAGTTCCACATTTTTCCACCATCGCCCATTCTTGCATAGGCCAAAGGTCCAAAAAACGGCACCACACCTTGACCCAGGTGGCTTGGGGTTCCGCTGAACCCACGCACGGCGCCCCTTCCTGGCCATCCCGGAGCACCAGCGCAAAGCCCGCGACGTTGCCCAGGTGCCTGACACAGCTTGAAGTCTGAGGGCGTTTTTGGCGTTAGGCCCCCAGGGAAGGTTGTTCTTGGCAAGGGTATGTTTTTGGGGGGCAAATTCTTCTGCAACCTGCCAAGCAACCAAAGTGCTTCGCTTGAAAGTTGGGCTTTGGGTTGGCCGGAGGCACCAGCAACTTGAAGAAAAAGCATGCCCCTCCCTGAAGGTGTCACGTAAAGCGGAAGCAAGGCACGGGTCTGGGAAGTACCTCTGGGCTGCCAAGGCTCCTGGGCTTCTCGGGACGCGCCCCGGGCGGAATCGCAAAGGCCTCGGCTTGACACTCGGCTTGAGCGCGGCCGAGTCTCCAGGCTCACGGACCAAACAAAAAAACGGCCGAGTCTCCAGGCTCACGAACCCCCCCCCTCCCCAAAAAAAAAAGCGGAAAGGGTTTGCCCTAGGGCCTCTTGCAGCAGCCAATGAGTGTGTTGTGCCTCCTAGGGACTACCAAAACCAGCTCTGGATGATGAGTGACCATTGGCTTCTGCGGAGAGCTCGTGGGCAGCAACACAAAATGATTGTGTTTGGAGGCTGACTGTAGCCAGTTTCCATTCTGTGGCCTGAGTGATTGAACACGCTGGACTCCAACATCAAATATGTGCTTCCCTGCAGCCAGTCAATCTGGTCGGTCGCTGCTGATGTTCCATACGCAATCCTTCCGTTCAGAAAGCAACCATGACTAAACATGGGTGTCAGCCTGGCCAAAAGACCATGAGTTTCCCCCGAAAACAAAGAAGACATGTTCATGTTGCTTCCTTGTCTCACTTCCTGACTGGAATGGGGCTGAAAGAAGTCCAAGCCTTTTGTTTACCACAAACATTGTTGTGCCAAGTCTAAAGTCCAGAAACTCAGGGAGTGAGTTGTTTGAAGACACATGTGAAAATACCCTCCGCGAAATTCGGCGAACTGGCCGAATTTCGGGCTTTCCATTGCGAAGCCACAGGGATTTCGCCCATCCGAAGCAGGGAGTTCAAGTTCAGGCGCACGGGAGTCCACTAGAAGGAGGCTTTCCACCTGGCTTTCGAAAGGCTCTCGATGCGGCTTTGGTCGACAGGACCTGGCTTACCCAGGTCCACGCACAAGCAGCACACATCCAAACTATTTCAAAGATTGTGGTGTAGCCTTGAAACTGTTTTGTAGGAGACCCCTGGGTTGGGCCAATTTTGTTTGGGTAGATCATTGGTTCCCAGAGGGATGCACACAAGAAGCGACCTTAAGGAAAAGCACCAGAGAACCTAAACCTCCGCGGCTGAGAAAGGATAAATGCTCCTTGGGCATATTTGGCTTGGACAGGCGACCTCAGGACACAACTTTCACCCATCCCCACCCAGGGTGGCCGCTGACACGGGGGCACTGTTGCAGGTGTTCACTACCCGGCACTGGGATATGCAAAGCCACTATGCAAAGGGTAAGCCAAACGGGTTTGGAGCTGGCTAGGGAAACAAGAAGACACCTGGCGCAAACCAATCATTTTGGTCCCTGGCCCCGGCACAAACCAAGACAGCACGCCTTGAGGATGTCCGGCAGGGGGATGGAGTCCCGCGGTTTGCCCCGGGGCCAGGAGAAAGTGTAGAAGCGCCGGCCGTCTGCGAGGACCTCACGGGGCTCACCCTCTAAACTACTAAACGGCCCAGTCAATGGCTGTGAGTCAAAACCAATGGACCCCATTTTGGGGGAGGTGCACCACCCATTTTAGGACCTATGTTTGTGGGAATTGGGATGTTCACTGGGGGTACAGGATTTTGACCCATGGCCAAATGGGTGTGTTTTTTGAGGGCACCTTTTCACCTGGCCTGAAAGGGAACCCAAAAGCAAACCACTATTTTAGCGGATCGATCCCCATTTTCGTACACCTAAGCACTGGAGAGGAAACAGGCGCCCCCACCAGAAAGTCCCCTTCATAGGAAACTTGTCTTTCAGGTCCGCTCGCTAGGTCCTCTGAACGGGGAAAATTGGAACAATGGCCTAAGTGAACCATTAGACAGCAGCTGGAAGGCAACAGCAAAGCTGTGGGCAGCCTACGGTACTCAGTTACTCGCAACAGCCGGTCCCCTGTGGTTGCGGTCATGGTGGCGTTTACCATCTTGTGACTTGGAAAGTAGACGGGTTGATTTATAGGGGGTGTCCCCTTTTAGTGGGGATTCATCACTTTTGGAGGACACACCCCCCTAATGGGACGGGTTTACTACTCCTGGGTCAACACGTCAACAGCATTAGCGGGCAACATTGAGCTGTTTGATCAGGGGCTGCTCAAGCATGTTGCAAAACGTCCGCCCGACCAACCTCCCCCTCCCCAGCCCAGCGCCTTCTGCCACTCCCAGCGCCACCCGCGCTGACGCAGCAAGTACCCCGTGACCGGCTCTTCGGGTCCTGGGGCTGTTGCAGCGAAGCTCCAAAGCGACGGCAGACGTCTCCACAAGCAGAAAGCGACTCATATTCGAAGCCGCAATATTCAGCTGGAAGCGGGCAACAAGTCTCCGCTTGGTTGAATTGCGCCAGGCTTTCATGGTCATGCGGCCATTTTGCTTTAAAACCAAACGGGCAAAATAAAACCATCTTACTAAAGTTCAAAATGGGTTGGCGGGGTTGAACCATGGGTTGACATTCGCCAGATTGGGTCAATCACTTGCATGGGACTACACCACATGCTGCTAGTTGCCCGAATGCTGACAGACTATGCGCAAGCGAAGGGCTGGCCGAACTTGGTAATTGTTGTGGCCCAACATGATCATCTCAAGGCATAAGCAGTCAGGCTCAACTGCGCCACATGGATGCGTTGGATATCCCCAAAGCGCATCCTGAGCCCTCCCCCTCCGCCCACGTCACTGTCCTTCCCCCGGCAAACGCTGCAGCGAAACTCCGGGCGCGGAGTGCTGTTGCCCCATGGCGTGTTGCACGTGCTTTGGAAGTGAGGCTCAAGTTGGAGTGTTCCATGTCAACGGATGAGTCAGACTTATGGTCCAAGGATCCGGGCGCAGGAAGACGTGCTTTGACTTGCTGCCTCTTGCACGATTTCAGCAAGACCGGACCACAACAATAAGGAAAAGCCAGCAAACTTGAATAAACCCCATGCTTGTGGCGCAGAACTTGCATCCCTGTCTAAGAATCATCAATCGTAAACTTATTGGCAGCTGTGCTACCTGGCGTTGCGGCCGTGCCAGCGCAAGCCCCTGCAAGCAATAACGGCTTCGGTCGCTGGGGCGCTTCATGCGGCGTCCTGTGAGGCAACTAATCATGTGTCACCACATGTCCAGCCCAGCCCAGCAGAAGAACATGTTTACTTAACGAGTATGAGTGTCAACCAGTTTCATATATATCAAACTCCCCCTAGAAATGACACCAACAGACTACTCTAATCTAGAGAGACACGCACATTGACGAGGCCAAGAACAGGAAAGACTGGAGGGTATCCTTCATGTCCACATCCTCTTCTTGAACCTCCTCCTTTGTCTCCATGGGCTCTTCTTTCACCTGCTCTGCTTCTTGAGTTTCCTCCTCTTCTTTCACCTCTTCCTTCACTTTTTCCTCCGCCTCCTCCTCCTTGGTCTCCTCTTTTGTCTCCTCCTTGACCTCTTCTTTGGCCTCCTCTTTCGCTTCCTCCTCGGCCTCCTCATCCTTTCCTTCCGCGGGCTCGACCTCGGCCTCCACTTTGGCCTCCTCCGCCTCCGCCTCTGCCTCTGCCTCGACCTCCGCCTCGGCCTCCGGCTTCGGCTTCTCCTGCGCGATTCGGTCATACTGTGGGATGGTTGCGAAATCCATTTCGCACCACTATGAAACCGTGGCTGAAACCATGGCATGGTTGGTTGGAATTTACAGGGCAATCAGCATTCCAGGGTTTGTTAGGTGGTGCGAAATGGATTTCGTCCATCCACGGTCGTGAAGCGGCCCTCACCACCCAGTTGTCCACAACCATGGACAGAAGCTGAGCCATGACATCATGAAGACCGCTCCTTCGTACAAAAGAAGACTCACTTGCTGAGCGAGTGGGTTTGCCCAAGCAAGTCCGAACTTGTTGATTGCCACTACATGTGTCTCCCCACAAAACCCCCCCAAAAAAAATCCTGGTCCTCGGGGTGTGAGAAGATCGATCCAAACAGCTGCCAGATTCCAGGAACATCCGGGTTGCACCAGCATTCCAAAGATCTGGACCTGAATTCTGCCGGCCTGCCTTTACTAACGAATCGGGAAGGCATCCACTTCCACCAAATAACCAACAGGGGCTGGATCCTATACTTCTCCCCTTCACACCTTCGCTTCCAGCCTCCGCTGCTTTCTTAGCCTGGAGCAACAGAAGAAACGGGCCGTCCCGAGCCAGGCCCCTGAAATGAACTACCTACCTGGAGTCTCCATGACCCCTTGAAAATTGGGGGGTCATTGCCCAAAATTAAGGGGTTATGACCCCTTTTTCTCAGGGTGGAGACTCCAGGTACTCCCATTTGACCGACCACCCATTTTGACAGCTTGAGGTCCACCAACGTGCCCTCCAAACGGCTGGTTTGCCCCAGGCCGCGCTGCCGCGACGCTTGCTTCTCCCTGCTCCGTGAGCCAGCGTCTGGAATATACAGACATCAGCTGCAACTCCCATGGGGTGGTCTTTTTGGTTGCCCAAACCTGAAAGCTGGCGAAGAGAAATGGAGACAAATCCAACGCAACAGGGGACTTCTCCAACCGGCCCTTGTCAGGTCATGCATTTGGGCAAAGGGCATGTTGCCAGACTGTTCCACAACAAGTAATCGCCCCAGCAGCTCAGCCCAATCTAAACTCACTCAAACTAACCCCGAACCAGCCCTGTCCAACACAGGGGAACCACAAGGAGACGACCAACAGGAAGATCAACAAAAGAACACATAAGCAAGGAAACCAACAAGAGGCCAATCAAATGCCCAACCATAAACCGAACAGACGTAATCCAACCACTCCTTGGCTACCAAAGACCCGCTCGCGCCTGCGGGTCTTTGAACTTCAAGCCCTGCGAAGAAACAGCACGACGCGTGCGGTCAGTGCCATGCGCTAGGCCATGACCCAAGACGAATAGGTCTACGGCCAATGGTAAAGGTCACGTCATCAGTGAAACACCTCAAAAGCGGTGAAGCAACACCCGCAAACTGGCTTGTGGTCAATGAGCAGGGTATGACTGAGCACACCAGGCAGCCCTGAATGGTTTGAAGATGTTTGAAGCATCTTAAAGTTCCCGGAAGTCAGCTGAAGTGCCCTAAGGAGCCTACTTGTTCCGTTGGAAACAAAGACCCCCACTTACTTTGCTGGAGGTTGATGTTGAAGAGGAATCCTTCTCGCGACCAAAAAAGGCGCCACGGAAAAGGTGGAACTGGACAGCTGGTAGCAAAAGGCGCCAGAAAAGGACCTACATCACAGCGAGCTCGTGCTACCAAGTCAGGTGAGCTTGCCATGGGCCAAAATCCATCCGGCCTCCTCCTGTTGCTTGAAGAGCAAGGCCTCCACCTCGCTTTCGCGGCGGGTGCGCTTAACCGGGCCATTTAAATGGAGGCAGGCAAGCTCTGCTGTGGTTGGGTCAATTGGACCATTCGCGGAGCTTGCGCGGAACTCGGCAGCAATTTGGATTTCGGCACTTTCGCAACCCTTTCGCGACCCTTACGCGTCAACTCCCCGAGTGCTGGCTTGAGACGAGATTGGCTCGCTGGCCATTCGCACCCCACCGTGACTGAAGGGGCCCCTTGGTATCGGAAAAAAAGTGGCACCCAAAAAGTCAAGGCTTGACAGTCATGGGCTAGTTTGGGCCAGGAGTGCCTGAAATCCAACTGCCAAAGCAACAAAGTGCAAAATCCTCGAGACTCGAGACAAAAATGCCTTGTGCCCGCCCTCCTTTGCTCCGCCCCGTGCAGCATGTGAAGCAAACGACCGCCGGCCCTCCAGCAAACATGGCGGCAATGCCAGTTTGAATTGAAACATGCGCTCTTCCACATCAACTGGCGCCTACCACCACAGAAGTTCCCAAGCTGCATCTCACCCCCAGATGCGAGAAACGTGGTCCCCCCCTCCATACATTATCCCCCTGTTCCGATGTAACCTTCCACACACCGGACCTCTACACATCACACCGGCCGCCTCATCCGTGTCCCCGCTGGCCAATGCCTGGGCCGGTTTTGTGACTGCCCACTTTGCTCTCAGTGGCACCCCTTCTGAGACGCACACAATCGGCACACACACTCACACTCACACACCCACGTACACCCACCCACCACCCACCCGCCAAGACACACACACACACATGCGCACACACACAAACAACACACACACACACAAACAACACACAAACAACACACAACACACACGCACACACGCACGCACGCACGCACGCACGCACACACGCACACACGCACACACGAACACACGCACACACGCACCCCCACACACACACACACACACACACACACACACACACACACACACACACACACACACACACACACACACACACACACACACACACACACACACACACACACACACACCACACACACACACACACACACACACACACACGCACACACACACACACACACACGCACACAAACACAAACACAAACACAAACACAAACACAAACACAAACACAAACACAAACACAAACACAAACACAAACACAAACACAAACACAAACACAAACACAAACACAAACACAAACACAAACACAAACACAAACACAAACACAAACACAAACACAAACACAAACACAAACACAAACACAAACACAAACACAAACACAAACACAAACACAAACACAAACACAAACACAAACACACACACACACACACACACACACAGACACACAGACAAACACAGACACACATAGACACAGACAGACACAGACACACACACACACACACAGACACACACACACAGACACACAGACACACAGACACACAAACACACAGACACACAGACACACAGACACACAGACACACAGACACACAGACACCACAGACACCACAGACACCACAGACACCACAGACACCACAGACACCACAGACACCACAGACACCACAGACACCACAGACACCACAGACACCACAGACACACAGACACACAGACACACAGACACACAGACACACACGAAGCGTGCCTAGCCCTTTGTGACATGGTTTGTCCAACACTGATTGTGAAGAGCTTGGTTCAATCACAAGCTGCCTGGATGTAGGACAGCGAGTGGCAACATGTCATCTTTACCCAATCCTGACTTGGGCAAATCGCCTGCATCAATGTTCATGGCAATGAAATTGCAAAGCCTCCTTTGGGAACGGAATCTGCCAAACTGTCTGCGTCCATTGATTCCAACAAGGCTATCTTTCTCGCAGACCTGCAAAGTCTTCACTCTAAAACAAAGAACACGAACGCGTGTGAAGGTTGTACCCTCCCCCACCTCCAACAGTCCCTCATGTTTCCCAGTTTGAAGCCAACACCCACTTTAAAAATCCCACTCTGCCCAATTTGGTCCGGTGGGCCCATATCTAGGCGCACCCCAAATGGCTTGCCCTGGTAAATGGACACATGGACGAAGATCTGCGATTTTATTAATGGTTTAATTTCGACCCATATCGATTTTGGTGCCCAAGGCCCAAGGTTAAAACAAAATAGCTGCGAAGGCGATTTTCTGGAAATATGTACCTGGAGTCTCCATGACCCCTGGAAAAAGGGGTCATAACCCCTTAATTTTGGGCAATGACACCATTTTTCAAGGGTCATGGAGACTCCAGGTACCTCATGGTCAGCTCTGGCGAATCTTTGCCCCGTTTCGAGATGCCGTCCGAGGCCCCGGGCATCCAACTCCTTGATCTCGTCCAGGAAGTTGGCGAACTCGTCCTCTCGAGAACTCGTGCGGTCGTGTTGCATCACGGCACCGGAGCCAGGAATCTAGCGGTGTGCGTGTGTGTGTGTCTGTATGTGTGCGTGTTTTAAGGGTCCCCCACAAAAGGAAACCAAGAGGAACACCAGCATTTGCTGGGTCCCCCTATGTTGACACATAACTACCCAGCTGTAGTTCCCACATTCTTTCGAGGGATCTGTTTTTCAGAACCCAGGGAATTTGTGTGGCTTCTCAAAGGACGATCGGTGAAACTAATGGGTAACCCACCTTCAGCGTGCGGCATGAGGCAGGTGGAACTCTCACACAACTCAAAAGCAATGATCTGATTCCAACCCAAACAAGCTCTTCCAAAAAACACTCGTTGACCCTTGTTCCAACAATGGGGGCGCACAGGAAGGAGCGTCTGTCAAGTGGAAACAGAACTGCTGCGGCCCGAAAGGCAACCAAATACACCTGGATGCATGATACAGTAAGGAGTGCTTCAGAAAATAACCTCCTCATGACGCCAGACCTCCTGATACAATCGGCGAGGGCGAGACCCGAAAAAGGATTGCCTTGCGTTTCCCTTTCAAACACAAGGGGAACAACCAAAAAAAGACGCACGCCTTCCGAAAACTTCAACTGCTTGTTGTTTGGAGGAGAACAGACCCTTTGCCCCAAAGTTAGAGGTAAACAGTTCGAACTGTTTGTGGATAAGCCGGAAAAACACGCACTTCAGCAACAGGCAAGAACTGGCGGCCAACTCAAGGTTTCACAAGTCCAATCAATTATCCACCAAGCTCTTGACATCTACAGTTCCAACTGCCTGAAGTACGCAATGGGCCCCAGGTCCTCCGGCTTGGCCTTCTCCTTGACCTCCGCTGCCTCAGCCTCGGCCTCGGCCTCGGCCTGCGAGAAGCGGCTGGGCAGGTTAGGCAGGTGGGCTTCTGTTGGAAACCACCCTCTTCAGGGTTCGGACAGGAGATTCATGAATTCAATTCCAGCTCCATTCTCTACATCAGCTGGCGGAAGGGACATAGGGAAACCAAAATGCGGGGCGGGGGGGGTCCCTATTTCAGGACAAACCCATCCACAGGTCTGCTCAAATCACAAGTCAAATAGGTTGCTTGTTCAAATCTTCACACCCCCTTCTTCACAGGATCTCCCAAACACCCCCCCTCCAAACAAACTTGTTTTTTTGGGGAAAGACTGGAATAGACGATTTTCTCGAGGTGTGGAAGGGCAAGGGGGGTGAGTGTGTTTGGGGGGTCCAAACGGAAAGGTATGAAAAAGCTACAAAGCTTTGCTGTCCAAGAAGCAGTCCTTGGGCTTGGGGAGTCAGCAAGCAGAAGGAGTTGATTCCGATCTCATGCTTTTCAACCATCGTTCTTTTCAAAAACCGATCGATCCGTGGAACTCATGGTTGGACTCTTCGTTCTTTAGGATGGCTCCAATCAAAGCGACTACCAGATTTGTTCCCCAAGGGGACATGGGCAAATTGGCGCCCGCCTCCCCCTGTTAGGAAATTTTGTTGTCCCCCCATGCCCCCCTTCAGAGTACCTATGGTTGCACCCCCAAAAGTGTAGTTTTTTCTCTGGAGGTAAACGTGTCCCAAAACTCTAGCAAGCGGGGTACTGTAAACCGAAAGGCCGAAGGGCGAATAATGACCGTGCCACTGTACAAATGAACCCTGTGTAATGAAGCAACGGTGTGGATGCGGCTTTTGCAAATCCACCCCTGGGTGTCAACATGACTAAACTGGACCCACAACGAAGAGGAGAGGTGGAAGCCACCAAAGGTGCATCCAGTCATGTAGGGTGCTGCTCCTGCTTTTAGGAACGATGCCCGGTTTCAAGGGTCATACTCTCGCGTTGCAGCCATAGGAGCCACAGTATGTCAGTAAGCCATGAGGGAAGGGCCCCCACCCTTCTTGGATAAGATTAAAAAGTTCTGAGTTTGGCCATGGGAGACCCGAGTTCTGCCCCTGAAAAAGTTTCGGGTCTTCACTGTTGGAGCTTGGATTCAACTCCTGGAGCCTGAAGAGACGCTGTCCAAAACTAATTCTAGAAGTCCTGCCATCTGGGAGATCTGATTCGGCCCCGCATATACATTACCCGCATATACCCGCATACGAGCAAAGGATGGACCGGACAAAGACCTCTTTCGCCGCTTTCTCTTTCTTTATGTCTTGGAAGAGCTCGGTGTCACTGCCTGCGGCATGCCGGCCGCTAGGCGGGGACCCCGCTCCTGCTTGAGCCATGTGCTTGATGTCAACCACACTCTGCTCGGAGAAGGCTTCTTCTACCCCATTGTTTCCCAAAGGGGGAGTAGGCGTTCGTTTACGTTTAATCGTTATGCAGCCCTTTGGTGTCGTTGTACGCGTATTTTTTCTCGAGGCAGTGTTTCGTGGAACGCCTTATGTCATGTTGCCTACCAATTTCATACAGTCAGTCGCCTTGCCAGTCTCATCCCTCTAGACCCTTTACAAAACAAGCATACACGCTCGAAACAGCTTGGGTGACAGAATGTGCCGAAACATATCCAGGCAAACAAAGTATTCACCGACCAACAGTGCCCATGTCCTGGTCTATACTAGCCAATCAAGTTTTTAAGCGCCGGCAATCTAACTTGCCAGATAGCTCTTGCCCCGTGCAGAACAAGCAGGCCAGCATTTCTTGAATGCCGCAACAAATCCATGATGATCCACGGTGGCAGCCCGGGCATCTGCCGAGTTTTCCCGTGCTCACTTTGCAGACATATGGCGCGCTTGAGCGCAAACTGTTGTCCAAATCTGGAATGACCAGGGGTGGGGATAAGGGCCAAGAGCAACGGGGACCAACAGTTGGGAGTCCCGATGGTCAGAAACACCCACATCTAAATAGCGCTTCGCTGAGGCTTCCCAAAGTCGATCTATATGAGCGACAAAATCACAACATGGACCAACCACAAACACCGAGAGTCGGAGAAGAAAGTACAAACAAACAACCCGCAACCTGCACGCCATCGTGCGAAACAAAGAACCCTTGGATGATACCCCCGTTTCGAGTGGGGATTTCGCATTTGGCTGTTCCAAAATGCGTAAATGGAACCCTGGCAAATGGAACCCCAAACTAGAACCTGCGGTCTTTCCTGGTTTTGTGTTGACCATTTTTGACCCATAACCATTTTGGTCGGGAGCATCCCTTGAGTCCCACCAGTTCATCGCCGTCGCTTCAACTGATCCCAGCCTTCGTCCTTCAAGGGCGAAACCGCACCGAACCTCAGGGAACGTCGGGGATCGGCTTGGATCCATGGAACCCTCAACCTGGGCGGCTTTTGTTTCCATGGCGGCAAGTGATAAGAGCAACCCACCGATTTTCGGTGCCAAGATGTGCTACAAAAGGACAACAACCCTGAGCCCATACTATCGATCCCCGAAGTAGAATGTGCAAGTACACCATGGTGCACCCACAAACGTCACACACCCTTGCAACACCAGCGAGCAAAGCCGCGTAAAACTTGAAGGAGGTGCTTGTGAGCGCAACCAAACCGTATTGGTTAGCCATGCAGCTTGCTCAAACGCTCAAAAGGAACCTGCACCAAAGGGGTTGTCTGTTTTGCGTATTCGGAACCCATCTGTCCTTCATTTTCCTGGGTGCTTCCTGCAATACGGCGATACTCCCCAATAGAACCCCTTGAGGGGTCTATGAGAAGGGGTTGTTCAGCTCAGGATTCTGACAGCTCCGGAAAGGGGAGGCTGGGTCAGTGTTCTACAGGCTTGGTGTCGAGATTGACTTTTTCACTGGGAGAATCAGCAGGGCCCCCGCCTTAACCAGGGATACGGGAGGATTCCCCCGTTTGATGCACCTTACGAGGTTTGATATGAGAAATGGCGCCAACTCCGTATCCCCGCCTGTTCGTTTGTCCGACACAGGACCTTTTCTCAGCGCACAGCTGCCGGCTCGCTTCGGCTTCTCCGGTGCCCTGTGCACCCGGAAGCGGGCAGAGTCGCCCCGAGGCGGCGAACGAAACCCAGTGGCTACGGTGGATGGACAACGTCAAATCCAATTCGCACCAGCTGTTTGGTAGCTATCCTCTCTTTCCACAGGGCTTTATCCATATGAACTGTGCAGGATTTTGAACACCCACAAAGTTGCCACATGGATGCACCCATCTGAAGCACTGGCCAAAAAACGTGCGCGGTTTGCCCACAGCACAGGCCCAGCCACAGGCACATCTCTAAGAACCATTCCACACAAAAATTGCAAACGTTCATCGTAGTGCAAAGTCGATGTTCGCTGCCAAAAGGGCTCCGATTGATTTAGGGCCTTCAAACAACCTGGTTTTGAGACCCCCACCCACCTCCGGGGTGTCTAATGGAGGGGTCGGGTCTTCCATTGAAAGCTCCAGGAGCCTCTGCGTGCATAGGTTGCATCTACCTGCCAAAGCATAGCAGCTACGATCCCAAACCCATTCTGCCATACAGGACTTTCTTTTCCTCCAGGTATGTGCAGTTGCGAAATCCTCAGCTGCTCATTCGGATCCCTGAGGCAGGTAAATGAAGGAACAAGAGGCGAAGCAAAAAAAAACAAGGGGCGAGCCGGGGAACCCAAAAACCAAGATGCGAACAAATATTTGTGATGACTGTCAGCGAACTGCTTGCCCAAGGAAACCGACATTCTGGCTTGCTCCTTCTTATTTGCTTGCAATGTTTTTAGGCTATAAGGTGGTTCAGAGGGGACGGCGGCTTGCTCGCGCCGCACGCGCGCCGCGCGCGCGCGCGCCTTTTCATGTGATGTTGAGCACATCGAAAGGCGCGCGCGCGGCGCGCGCGCGGCGCGAACAGGCTTGCCTGATCGCTTGCGCGGTATGCTGCAAACTCGGCCCTGCGGTATGCGGTAAACCAATCTCGGCACACTTGAGCTCGGTCCCGTTCTTGCCGGCAATTCAGCCGGCAGGCCGCCTGTTCGGCCATTTCCCGGCCAGTTGCGTTTACACGGCATGCTGCCTGCAAACATGGCACACTTCAGGCCGAACCCCTGCTGATCCTCGCTCCCTCGCGGTTAGACAACTAAACGAGAACTCAACCCCAAAGGGGTTTTTGGGAAAAACCTGTTTGCCGCTGAAACCTTCTAAATGAGGACCAGTTGAAACGCGTACCGGGGGATTGGAACAAGGGAGTCTGCAGAATCCTAGCCGACGCTCCCTGGCGCTGCGAAAGCCGACCTCTTCAGCAAAAAGGTCGCGCCGGCAACAAAACACAGGGTGGGACCATGATCTCGAACCACCGTGGCTCAAAACTGGTAAGTGGAACCGTGGTAAGTGAAAACATGGACTGAAACCTGCGGTTTGCCCCTCCTGTATAATTTTGAGCCACACCCAAACATGTGCGGGAAAAGATGCAAAAAGGCGCGCTCAAGCATTCAGCTTCTTGAATCTGCGGACAGGAACTTTGAAGGAAACTGCTTGGTTGTACCACTTTTGCAAAGAAGCTTGGGACAATCCGTCAAAACAGAACAACACAACACAACAACAGAACAACACATGGTTCTGGGTCAAAAATAGGTACCCAAAATAGAACCCTGGTAAATGGACACAACTACTAAAACCTGCTGTCCCCTGAGGTTTAATTTTGACCCATGCCCACATGTCCTCAGGAAATAACAGGTCCGGTCTCAAAAAAAAAGCCTTGCGTATTCTCAGGGCTCCTTCGAAGAAAATGCTGTCCCCGCGCAAGTCAATCCTTGGCACCTGAGGCTCCTGGGGTTGGGTGCGGCGTCCGGTGTCCTTTTGCCACTGTGGGTGGACAAAATCCGTTCGCACCACTTTGAAACCATGGGAAACCTGCTATTGATAGGGAAATCATATGAAATCCATCCTTCCAGACTTTCTTAGGTCGTGCAGGATTTCGTCCATCCACATTATTTTCCACACAATGGGTTGGGTATGTTTGCTTTCGCTGGAGTCCACCTGTGCTTGCTCCTGTTGGTGCACTTTCAGTGCTCTTGGACTATCCTGCATGGGATCTACAAAAGCCGCATCCAGTGTTTGTCGCCAAATGGAAAGCACCGAATGGCTGGTTTCCATGAGTTCCCTCGAAACAATCCCCGAACTGGCACGCTACGTACATTCCGCGGGCCATCCGAGGGCCATGAAATGCGCTGCAAACTCAGAAGTTGTGTTGAGAAGGCAGGGTTTGAGGACGGTTACACACTGCACGGCTCAAAACTAGGACCCGTTTTCAGGGCCGGTTTTGCTTTAAGGGCAAGTGTGACAGCAAACATCTGGAGATGCCCCTCGTTTTACCCATATTCCCGTGTAGATTAACGGCACTACGTGCGGGCCTATGCGACAAGAGCAAATGTTACATACAAACAAAACGCTGCTTGAATTCCCAACTGCTGCAAGTAATCCATCGTCCCATCACAGCACAGCACATTCCGGGTGCAATGGGCGTCTTAGCTGTAAGCTTAGCTTACGTAGTCACACCCACGCTGGCAAACAGCTTGAGACAAAACTGGTGTCAAAGCAAAAAGAACAGCATACACTCAACTGTACAACCAATTTAAACCTTCCAAATTTACGACATGCCCCTCACCCCCCGTCCCCTCCCGCCCCAACCAAACAACTCATCCCCCTTTCCTGGTGTCAAGAATCCCTATCCCCCCAGTAAAACAAACTCAGACCCCTTCCATCCAACCCTCCCCCGTCCCAAACTTTGAACCTCATCCCCTCCTTGGCCGGCTCCCCCTCCGGGATATTCCGCCGAAGGTAGCCAAAGGTATCCCCCAGCAGACCCATTCGCCGGAGCCGTCGGATCCGCCGCACCTGCCCCATGTCCAGCGGATCCTACCGGATCGATGGTCATCTTGCGCTCGGTGCGAGAGACGGGAATGAGAAATGGAACGATCTCTGAGAAAAAACATCCAACTGGTGGTTTCCTTTAAGGGGACCAAAGCCTGGGTTCATTCCATTTCACATTCCCTGCCTATGACACCAGCAAGTCACGGCCTGGCCAAGACCCTAAGGCCAAGGGGTCTTTTAACCATGCCACAGTTACGATAGTCACGCAAAGAGTGTCCCCCCATGCTTAATTACATTGAAACCTTGTCCGGGAAGAGCTGCTGCCTGCCGTGTTGTTTGTTCAAATTGCCCAGCCCTGCTGCCTGATAGTAGTCATAGACCAGGCCAAGCAGTTGGCGAATCGTAAGTTTCTCCGTCACAATAAATTCCACATCCTCCACCATCTCGGAATATCGGGTCAAGGGAAGTGAGAGAACAACCTTGCTTGCAGCCAAAAGGTATGGACAAAGCTAATTGAGCCATGACATGACTTGAACCGGATAAGGAGAAACACGCTCGACCAACCAACAGGGAGACAACGCATTGACTTTTTAGACCTACACCGAACAGGAACAGGACCAAAGGGTCGGTGTAGCTTGGGCAACTAAGCCACAAGATTTGGAACGCAGCCCAGTTTGTCGCACAACAGCTCGTTCACCTCAGGGCAAATCCTCGCATCATCGTCGTCGTCGTCGAGGTTGTCAATCAACCTTAGTTGACGAGCAACATCGAGCAACATTGTCTTGGCAGGGGGAACGGACGAGAACGAATATGGACATGCTAAAGCAAAGAACTTCTGAGGAAAGTGGGGGACTACCTTTGCCTCCCGCGACAAGGAAGCACTTCATGAAGGAAAATGGGTAATCTTCCAGCGAGGTGCCGCACGTTGCCCTCTGCTGGGCTTCTGATAAGCCAGGATATGCCGCCTGACTTGTCCAGTGCCCATGACAAAAAGGGCACCTTTGCGGAACAAAAACACGTGGTAGTGGATGTCAAACTGAAGCCCACGGAACAAGCACCGTGAACAGAAACAAACACATGCAACAAACAGCACTACACAAACAACCAAAACACGACTAAACAAGTTGTTCTTGGCTCATATATATATATATATGCATATATTACATATATATATAGTTTCTTTTGATTAAATAAACCAAAAACACAAAAACAAACAAGCAGCTGGAGCCAAGCAAAGGGGAAAAGGTGAGGGGCGAGTGCAGGCTTCCAGCTGCTTCGCCACGGGATGCCCAGCCGCTTTTTGCAACTCGGCGACCTCCTCCGGGGTCAGCTCTCGGCCCTCCAGCTCCTCACATCCATGAAGGTGCCAAAGGGCGATGTTTATTTGTTTGTGTTTGTTCTTAATATATATATATATATTATTACTGTTATTATCATTTTTGTTTTTATTAGAAATATTAGTAGTTTGTTCTCATTATATCATCATCATTATTATTATTATCATTATCATTATTTTTATTATCATTATTATTATTGTTGTTTTTGATTGTGTATTTATTTATGTATTTAGTTATTATTTGTTATTCATTTATTTATTTATTGTTTATTGATTTTTCAAGGCCCCCACACACACAAATCGAAGAGCACCAACAAAACGAAAAGTCCAAGCATGAGTCCCACTCATATTTTCCCTCCTCTTAACCATCCTGAAGAGGGTGCCCCCCCAACAGAAACCAATTTGGCTATGAATCTTAATAGGGAACCCCCTCCAGCGTGGAGGACATGGATCCCCACCGAATTTTGATGTCCACCAAAGGGTGAATTAAAACCCGGACCCAAATGGGAGTTGAAGGTAGTTGTTGCGTTTTGGGGATCCTGGGTTGCTGTTAGGGAAAGCTGGACAAGGAGATGAGCCAACTGGAGGTGTCCCGTTGGAAACATATCCAAGCGGGGATTGCTCTACTGATGATTGGACACCCTCTTTGGAGGGGGGGAATTTGGAACCGCTGCTGCAACTGCTCTCCAAGGGGAATCCATGAATTGTTCCAAGAAGGGGGTGAAAAGACAAAGTCCGGCTAGTTCTCCCGGTGCTAAGGAGAGTGGCAGCTTGTTGCCTGCTCATCTTTGATGGTTTTGGTGGGGGTGGCCATTAACTAAGGCCCCACAACTCCAATGAGTGGCACGCTGGAAGCCTGGACTCTGTCCGCTGCCTCTTGTCCGTTTGGTGACAAGGGTGCCCTTCTGCAAAGAACACAGACGGGGGCAAGGATTCCACCAGCCAATTCAGACCAAACTGAACCAGCCCTCAGTCACTGGAAACAATCATGGAAGTGGAAAAAGGGGTGCTCTAAGAAGAGAGTAGCCTTCCAACCTCAGTCAGCTTCCATGATTCCATGATGGAATGATTGTTGGCGAGAGGGCGTTCAATCCTGTCTGTTCTCATCTTTCCGCCGAGGATATTCCTCCAAACGGTTCCCTGCATTTCCCCTTAATCCAACCACAAAATCACGAAATCACAGGAACCCTCAGGCGAGAAACAAAAAAACGGGGGCGTGTTTTTTCTCTCTCTTTTTTCGCCCTGTGCAGCAGGGCCGCTGCCGCCCTCAGGTGCCCATGGTACGAACACCCCTTCTTCAGCAGATCGCAGACAGTGCCATCCGGGCTCGCTAAAGAGATGTCCGCTTTCATGGCCACCAGCTCCTTCGGAGAGTCATGCAAGCGGGCGCCTCGTGGGCCTTGGCTCCTTTTTTTTTTTGGGGGGGGGGGGGGCCAAAAAACCGATGGGTTTGCCTTTGGCTTCCTTTAGAGAAAACTCCAAACTTGAAAATGAGTGGTTTCCCTTTTGGCGTCCTTTAGAGAAAACTCCAAAAAGGAGCTTTCCTCAAAAAACAAGACGCCCACTTGGGGTTGAGCCGCCCCATTCCTCTCCTCAATGGCATGCAAGCTTGGGAAGATGTGCGGAATCTGACACGACGTCCGATTTGCCACGACCGCGGGTAATGGCAACAACCTTTGGATCCTTGTCGGATTCGCCTTCATACTTTGCAAAGCGACTGGGTCATTTGGCTGACCGCTTGACTTCTGGGCCATCGAGGTCACTCGGTAACTACTCCTTGGCCAGGAGGAAGTCCACGTGGCCCTCGATGGCATAGTGCAAAGGGGTGCCTTCCATGAAGCCCATCGCATCAAACTGGTTGCGTTGGACCATGGGTAAGGGAATGCGAGTTGCCAACTGGGAATTCAAATGTGCAAGCCCCTGCTACACTGCAATGATGCATACATTTGTGTGTACCACAAAGTATACAATTGATATGATACACAAATACATACGTATATATATACATAGACATGCGTATGCTAGATATATGTTTTGCCAGGACGCTTCTTTGGAAGAAACCCTCACAAGTAAACAAGGTCACGCCGCCACCAACGGCGCGGAGGAATTCACAACCCTGACAAACGCCCAATCAGGATTTCTGGACATGAAATAACTACGCCATTGCTTCCCGCAAGCAATCACGCGTGTTGTGCCGCCAGTGGTAATTATGCGAATATCACCATAGCTCGGGATTCAGGCCGCCCCTCTTCTTAGCATGACACAAGGTGGCAGCCAGCTCTGCACGTCTTTCCAAACTTTCAAAGATCCCGAGGCAAGAGAACATTCTTGGCAAACTGCAGCAAACTATGGCTCACAAACGTCATAGTCTTGGAGCCTTCGGCGGACCAGTCGCACACGCTAGGGACTATAAAAGTCCAAATTCGGCCTGCGTGATACTGTGTCCGGGACTAAACTTGCGACTAAACCACACAACAGCATCCGAGCAACTTGCGCCCCTTACGTTATTACCCCACCCCACCCCACCCCACCAAAGTCATCAGGGCGTCGACCAGAACAGCGGGAAAGGCGGTGGGACGTGTTCGTATAAAAATGTGCGAAATGCTCCGCGCCGTTTATAACGCCGTGAACAAGGGAGCTTCCTAGCCCACTTCCAGGGTTTCAATCCACTACTTGATGCAACTTGATATGCGCTGTTTGTGTCAAGCTCCACAGATTTGCAAGCACACTCTGGGCGCTAAATGGACCAACTTATGCTGATTGTTCCAAAAGGCGGCAACACAAGTGAGCGCTTTCCTGACTTGTTCCATCCCAAACTCTCAAACGGTTTTAGCTCGCAATCATTTTATGTTTCGCACTGGCCGGCACTAACATGAAAAGAAACACAATGGCCGAGGTGCTGCCGAAGAAGTCCCGCTGGTTCACATCAGCTCTTTGGGCCAGCAGATCTCGTAGCAATTGCTGCACCTCTTAGGGTTGGGTTGGGCCACTTGCTTGAAATCGCCCTTCCCCTGCCAATTGACATGAAACCCGCCAAACCCTCGTTTTAGAGATAGAGGAATGCTGTAGACTTAGATCCCGCGACAAGGGAAGGGGAAGGAGAAAATGAAGGAAGGGCAACCTCAGCTCTGTCCATCCCTGGTGGTGGGTCCTGGCTGCCGCGATTTTCGCAAGCCCTGCCTGGCTCGTCCCAGCGAAACCCGCGCAGAGCGCATGCACGGGCGCGCGGGCGCCGCCCGCGCCGCAGGGGTCGGCATTTTTGTCCAGCAACCACTGGACCTCCGTGCCCCGGTGAAACGAGGAAGGGGATGGTGAGTTTCCCTGGCCCAAAATAAGCCGAGACCTTGAAACCTTGCGGTTTTTTTGTCCAACCTCAGAAATAAATAAATACATAAATAAACAGGTATATATATATATATGTGTTTTTTCTTGGCTCGCAACACTCGGAATGAAAGCGAAATCGAGGACACTGGAAACCCAAGCTTTTTGCTGACGAAAGGACCACTGGGGAAAAGTGCTGACCGCTGAAGCTTGCCACGGAGCCGCAAGCAGTGACTAAAGGGCTCTCCTGGCAGGGAGGCCATGCGCGCAACCAGTGACCTTAGTAATTCGACGAAGGGGACCTTGGGCGGTTGATGGGTCAACATTGTTTAATGAGAAGCAACCAAATACAAAGGGCAAAGCGACGCCACGCAGCAACTGGGGGGGTGCATCATCCCATGCTGCGTGGCCTGACCCGAGTGAGACTTTGAGCCAACCGGGGGCCGTGACAAGGGAAACTAACAACTGATCTACTGAACGGTGTAGTGGACATCGCTGTGGCGGGAATTGTGAAAGCATCATCGGCTGCCAACCACCTCCCAATACAAAAGCTCGTTGCCTCTTCTCTTGCCAGCTTGACCAATAGCAGCTCTCTGTTGAGGGTACCCTGAATAGGAAATGAGTGGTAGACCACCATGTTTGCAGGTCCAATTACTCACACACGCCCAATGAACCTTGGCCCAATTTTCAGCATGCCAAAAAAGACAAGTCAAGACTATGCGTCATGTTTATGTTTAGCCTCGTCCCACATATAAACTACTGTTGGAGGCAGGCGCGTGAAAATGTGCGTCAGACAAAGTGAGACGAGCCCTCCTCCACAGTGCCATGGCCATCCACTGTAGCGCGCGCATCCAGCAACAGCTGTGCCATCTGCATAGCCCTTTCGGCCACCTGTCGCATATGTCAACCACGGATTCCTCCCTTGGGTTTGTCTCAGTTCTCTCAGGCCCTGCCGTGATGACCATCCCAAGCAAACAGTGTGTAAAATAATACGACAGAAAGGGGCACCCTGAACCTGAAGACATACCCACTTGTCCAAAGGACCTAGATGGAGAACCTTGTGGTCCTGACAAAACATGGACCAACAACTGCCAGAAGGCTCTGAGAGCCTGTCTTGGGGGGGGGGTGGCCTTTTATTTGCTGGACTAGTTTGATGTCAGCCCTGGATTAAAGATGTTGACCTCATATTTAGAAACCCCCGCGTATTTGCACAATCCAAATCCCAGAACGTATTTAGAAACCCCCCCGTAATTGCACAATCCGGCTTGGCCCAGGAAATCCAAAAAAAAGGCTCAGCTCCTAGTGCGTGACTGAAAGCGAAACAGGCAAGGCAGCAACTCCTGTGTGCCCTCACCGGCGCCAAACCTGCCAGGCCCTGCGATTTTACCCGGCCACAAAAGTCGTATTGAACGAAGGCGCTGACCAACAGCCAGGTAAGGAATCTCCGGGATCCGCCGGAAGCTTCTTGAAGCTTTGGAACACTTCCCCCCCAAAGCCAAGGATCCCCTTGAATGGGACTCCTCGCCCATCCTAATCAGCCAGGCATGTATCAATCCTGGGTCTTAGTTGGCATGCTCTTTCGGACATGCAAACGCATCCATGAAATGTCCGCCCGCACCTGACATGGACCAAAGGTACTCAATTCACATTTTGCAGAACAGGATGCTTATGTCTTTGGTTCACACGTACCAGCGTTAGATTGCTGTCGTGATTGCAGAGCTGAATGACAAACACAACGGTGATTTGGCAGTTTGACACCGGTTTGATCGGCAAATTAAGGCTGGCCAGGGAAAAAGGACGCGACAAACAGGCCAATATGAAGCCTCATTCGATTCAAGGCACGGTGTTGCTTGGGCCCCGCACCTGTCTCAAATTACTGATTACCAGGTGTTGACTGACTTCGTAAACGGCTCTTGCGTGGCTTGGCTGGTGCATGCTTGTGCGATTCCAAGGTGCTGCAAACACATATATGCATATATGTATATAACTGCCACGGTCACATGCATAATGTACATCTATATATATATATATATCTATATATATATATATACATATACACAAAGATATACACAACTTATATGTATGCGGGAGGCGGCAGGTTCCGTCTTGTCTTACATATTGTCGTACTTTGCAACTGTCAAAAATGTAAATATGCTGCGCTTCTAGCAGAATTACAACCGCAAATGCGCAACGCCATCACACATACACACACTCTCTTTTTCTCAAGAAAGTCGCAATCTTAATCATCTTGTCCAAATGGCCTACCCAAATTCATGCATTGATGTTCAAGGCCGGCCTAGGTCCAAACACTCACTTACGGCTGTGATTGTGGCATCCGGTTGCCCCCCCCCGGCGCATCCCAGTGCGAGCGTGAGCGCGAGCGCGCGAAACGGCCTGGTCATGCCCGCACGGCGCCCGCATGGCGCAGTGCAGGGCCTCCTGGCTGGACGCGAGGCCCTTGCGCAGCAAGAGCTCCACAGCGGCTGGGGAGGACCCCAGGCACGCCGCCTGATTTTCTGCTTCTCAAACTAACGGATCGAAATAAAAGCTTAACCTTTTGCCATCATTAAAACTGGAACTGGGAAACCAAAAGGTCAAAAAGGTTGGCTTTGGACAACTGAGTAACAGTCCGGTGGAAGGATATGTCCCAAACCGCTTTTGCAAGCGCGACACTGGCTGGAAAAGGTGAGTTTTGAACAGGCCCTACTTCTGGGCCCCTGTCTAATTGGTGGTTTAGGTGGTTTTACAAGGGGTACCAATCCAAAATCACGGGCGACAGCGGCATGGAACGGGGTGCTAAAGAAGGGGCCCGGAAAAAACAAAGTTGCCCATCCCCTTCTGGCTTCGCGGGGGAATGCTATGTAACAAAATAACCTTGGGGGCCGGGAAATGCGACACTATGTGAACATCCTCCATTGATACTTGAGCAGCATCACATGCTGCCCAGGTAGGCCCATACGAGAGAGCAAACTGGCCTGGACGGTGGCCACAAAGCAACAACCGCACCGTGAAATTATTTGTCGCTTGAAGGTCTAGGGACCCCCCCAAACAAATGAACGCGTGTATGAAATGCAAGGGAATACAACCCACCCGTGGCACTTGGCGTCCCAGCAAGAGCCTGCCCAACCTGGGGTTTAGCGCCAATATCGCCCACTAGCCCGCTGCATCCCGGAGACGAAAAATGGCAGACCCAAAAAAACAGATTCCCGAAAAGGTACATTCAAAAAGCATTTGATTCACAAGGAAATTCCCCCCCCCCCCAAATCAACCTGTAAACGTGACTCGGGCCAACAAGTTTCGTTTTGGCAACCTTTCAAAATAAAACGTCTAAACTGCAAAAAGCAACTAACAAAATGAACCAACAACTACTACAATAACTTACTACCGGCTATCAAAAAACGACGAAGTTCGTCAAGCCCAATTGATGCCCAAAGCCGCGTTAAACGCGTTTTAAAGGCGTCGAAAGAAAGCTGCCTCCAGGTCGGCGTCCTCCAGGCGCTCGCCCTGCTTCTCCGCAGCCGCGAAGAGGATCTCCAGGTCCCGGCGTGAAGCACAGCCAAAAAAAAAGGCCGCGTGCAGCAGGCCCTTGATGGGCACCTGGCCGTAGCGGCGTGGCATTTCTCGAGTGACGCGCTTGGCCAAGGCAAAACATCCACTAGGTCCTCCAGATTTGAGGCTAGAAGAAGGGTTACCCTTTTTTTCTGTAGTCTATTTTACAGGGGGACCCTCCCCCACAAAAGGGTAAAAGGGCACTACCTGGGGGTAGACCAGGGACAAAGGCATGGGAAGCAGCCGACATGAAGCTTTACAAGCCCTCCAAATCTCGGACTCGTGCCGAATATCGCAGGGATATATATATATATATATATGGATGTGGCTCAAAAAACCGATACCAAAATGGAACCCTGGTAAGTGGAAACATGGACCAAAACCTGCGTAACCCCTCCTGTTTAATTTTGAGCCACACCCATATGTGATTCTCTCTCTAGATGATTCACAGGCAAATCATCGCACGCAAAAAATGGCCCATGGGGATGCAGGCCCGTTTAACAAGCGAGGCCAAAGGCAAACCCAACGAAAACCAAAGCAATGCCAAAGGAATTCTTGTCAGATAGCCATGTGGGAAGCTCTCATTTGATTGAAATCCGTCTTTTGGTGTTTGCTTCCTGCTGGTTTCCCCTCCAAAAATACCAACCCAAAGGGGGCTTCAGCATGAGACAATCCCAGATTAACCCCCTGCGACCGGAAAAAAAAAAGAGAAAAAGGACCGAGCCGGGCCTCGCCGCTTCTCACGAGGTCCTCCGCTGCCTTGAAGCGCTGCTCCCGCAGTAGGTCCAGCACCTCTGGAGGCTCCCAGAGACCTGGGAGCTCCAGGCGCGACAGAAACGGCACCTCCTCCTCCGCCTGGGCATGTGGCTGTGGGTCAAAATGAAACCACCAGTGGACCGCAGCTTTTTGTCCATGTTTCCTCTTACAAGGGTTCCATTTTGGGTACCTATTTTGACCCACAGCCATGTGTCCACAAAGGAGCTTGAACCCTACAATGGTGGTGCCCCTTCTGGTTTCGACTGGAAAGTCTTGGTGAATATGAGTTTGGTGCTCCGTGGGTCCACACCTGAAAAAGTGATATAGCACTAAACGAGCACCAAGGGAATAGCGGGTGGAACCCACCACGAAATGCATCCAAGCCGTTTTTCCCAGAGCGTGGGGTGTCCGGGCATCCATTCGAACGTGGCACCACAAGTCTCGATGAATAACTCACCAGCAAATTGTGTAGGGTCACCCCACCCATGAAGTTGGTGCGAACCATCGTAGCAGGGATACCTCTAACCTTCTCAAATGCACAGCCATCTTGCGAAACGTTGAAGTCCAAACCGCCCAACTTCGCCCTCCGACGCCTGCGTCGCCATGACAAACTCTCAACTGGCCCAGCAAAGGGCGGCTGAGGGATCTTGAGCCCAAGCTGCGGTGCCATCCCTGGCTGGCTCTTGAACTCTGCGGTTGAGTGAACATCCCAGCGACTTCTAAGAACGAGGACAGCCTTATACGCTGGGCAGTTGGTGGTCCAGCCACAAACGCGTCCAGTTCACTTTGCAGGCATGGACGAGTCGTCCAACGGGTGAGGCATTGCAACCTCGTCAAAACCAATCTTGCAGAAGACAAGTGTATGGTGCTTCCCCTCCGCCTGGTCCGTTTTGTCGTGGTGATGCTTTGCTTTGTTCTTTGCCAAGATTCGGTTTTGGTAACCGGACACAGGTGCGGCCGCAGAGTTGTTAGATTTCTGTTTTTCGTGCTTGGGTTTGGGGGGAGGGGGACCGTTACTGAAGCAATCCTTCAAAAACATCTGCTAGTGGCTCAATCCATTCAAGCTGCCCGTAAACAACACCGTTTGCAGAATCTTGTTTACGTAGCCCCAAATCAATTGCACAAAGAGAGTAGTACTCCAGAGCCCTTCTCTTCAATCAAGGCTCATGACAAGGCCCAGCACTTGGTGAAATCCCTGGGCTGGGCCTCTCCACGATGCAACGAAGGTACTAGATCCAGTTGAAACCCGACTGGATCAACTAGATCCAGTTGAAACCCAACTGGATCAAGAGGAAACCTGAATCCAATCTCAAGGGAAGCTCGAGAAATGCAAAATCACTTGGGCTCAATGTGAGAAGAGCAATGCTGGGCAATTCTCAATCAATTGATTGGGCTCAGGAAAACATGCTCCTGCGTCTCCATTGTTTGTGGGAGGTTTACTTTCTGCGGTCAGCTGCCTCCTTGACTGGCAAGCACATGTGTAAGGTCGTGGCTGCACTCCGCGCTTCTTCTCAGTGATCTTTGCCTTGACGGTTTTGCCTGACCAGGAGGGAGAGTGTGAAGCAGCGCGGGTCGAGCAGCATGTGGTGCAATCCGGCAGATATATACTCTGAAGAGCCTGCTGTACACGCAGACATGAACTGAACATGCTGAGCGCATTTACTTTCAGGAAAAAAAACGAGCGAAAAGGATCAAGAAAACATTGTTTCTTTGAGGGTTTCTATGAGAGTCATCTGCTGACACGATTGCTCCTTAGGGACGTGGGAGTATTGCCGTGTCAATGCACTTGTTTGTTTGAGTTGCCCCCCCCTTGAGATTATATTCAACAACCAGGAGTGCCCCAGGCCAACAACAAGGTTGCAACTTTAGCAACAGCGTCACAGTAGAAGCCAATTGCATATTCACCCATATATGCAGCGTCCTCCTTGTGGCACCTCAGAAAACCAAGGTGCGAACGGTGCGAACATGATTTCTCCTACTTGCATGGAGCCATTCAGAGGTCCAGCAAGGACATCACGCGCTTTGTCATGCACCTGCTTTACCAGGTTTGGGCCTTTGCGTTCAGCCTCCTCTTGACATTGCGTTCAATTTCGCCAGGTTCTGGCCGAGTACATGCCAGCGGGTACCTATTTTTGGTTTGCGTTCCGTTAGTGGGCTGTACGGAAATTCCACATGACAAAGGGATATTATCATCTTTCCAACAATCATGGAAATGCATGGGTCATGACGGGCTTTGGAAGAATACTATCCACTAGAGTGAAAGTAGATGGCACAATTCCCTTGATGTGGGCAAGCAAGCGGGAAAACTAATCAAGTCAGTCCCCCCAATAGAAAAGGTCCCCCTAAGAACAGCAAAACAAGATCGCCAATACTGAGGCATATCCTAAACCAATATGAGGCAACCGTGGCATCCCAACTCGCTACTCGTTGGGCCACCGCTCTGATGTCGAGGGCCCGGCGCTGCCAGGTGACGTCGGGCTCATTGACATCCACCGGAGAGCCCTGTCAGTGTGGGATGTCCCAAATTTCTGCGAGAGTCCCCCTTAGAGTGGGTTGAGTGAAACCAAATACAACACCATGTTAGGCACCCTATTTAGGAGATGGCCTCGTAATTCTTTGCTGCAAATAGTTTGGCATGCCAGGCCCATGTCATCTTTGTCGCAATAGCCAGATGTACCGGATTTAGATTCTTTGGACTGGCTGAAGCCAAGACCGTTCAAACCGGCCAAAGAAGCCACTCGGCTACTCAAACGATATGCCCAACAGCAGTCAACTTGTTGTTTTTTTGCCAGCCACCGCTGGGCTAACGGTTGGTGGTTGCGACGACCCAAGGTATTCTCTGCGCTTCTGGGCAGGGCACTTTAGATTTCTCATGCAAGGGAGAAATGCATCTGTCAATGCCTCGAACGCCAAGCCATGGTTTGGTTCTCAAGGTTCGCCCTAAGTCCAAAGCATGCAGCAGCGTGGCGTGCTGCTAGGCGTCACCATGCAATAGCACAAGGGCAGGAGCTCCAAAGCACTAGTGCCTGAACGGTCAAAGCATCCAGCCAATGGTTTTCAAGATTCGTCCGCAATGGCGAGGTGGCAACCTTTGCTGCTGGGGCCTCTTCCTCATCTTCGGCATCCTGTGAGCATGGCATCCGCACAGGGCATGCTCCAAACTGTCTTCAAAGACACAGGGAACCCACTCAAACCCGAAAGTTTCAGCCTGAGACACGAGAGATACCTTAGACCCCTAGAAGCCTTCCTTCCAATCATGGAAATGGACCGGGGGTTGGAATTTGTCCGCTTCCATGATTGTTGGAAAAAGGGTAACCAAAAGCGTTCGAAAGAAGGAATGGAATGGTCGCTGCAGGCGATGACGACCACAAGCAAGCAACCAGATCTGAGGAGTGTGGGATCCGCTCCGGTTTGGATCTTTTGTAAATGAGCATAAACCCAAGAATCGCCGAACCATAGATCTATCTGCTCTTTGGAGGTTATTTTGTCAAATCTGAGTTCTTTCTGCAAATTTCCCAGGGCATATCCAAGAAGTCAGACCCTTTCTTCGGGAAAATGCGAGACCTTTGTGGCCCGTCCTTTGTCTCTGTGCTGTCCTTGGCTTTGGCATCCTCGCCTGGCCAGTTGGCCAAGTCTGAAATTGTGACCCACGCCCGTGCAACCAAGGCATGGGCGCCATCCAAGTCAAAGTCCCAGAAAGTCGCCCAGAAAACGCTTAGTGTGCATCTCGCGGAAGTGTGCGGGAGGGGAAATACTGGCGCCAGTGCCACACAGCAGAAAGGACGATGAACACGAAGGCTAGAGAAATCCCCTGAAACAGTGCCATAGCAGCCTCTGGGACTCTGCTTCGAGGCGATGTCCAGCTATTGCAAGCTGATACTGGTCAACATTGCAGGTACTTGCTCATTTAGCTTTGCCTCGGTGATCCCTTGCAACGGGCAACATAAAGGTCATAGTTGGAAGGCTGAGTCTGCGATCAAGCCCTCTTAGCCCAAAGAAACGAGGCCTTGCTGAACATTGATATTCGGCGTGGGTGAGTTTCTTATACCGTCAATCTGATTTGAGAATGCGACTCGTTGTTGCGGCACCGCTTCAGCGCCAGGATTCAAGGCCAACATCAGTCCGAAAGCTGTACCAGGTCCAGAAGTCGTACCTATGCTATACCAAAAGCATTAATTAGGCTGAGAGGCTGGGCAGGGCCAAGGTCAGTCTGGACGGCTGAATGAAAGAAAGAGTTCTCCTCCCAAAGACCCCCGGCCTGTCTTCTCCTGGCGCCAAAAAAAGAAAAGGGAGAGAAATCAGCGTGCACAGGGCGCGATGGGACACCAGGCAGGGTGCAACCATTTGTTCTTCAACTTGTTCGGCTGCCAAGCCCAAAAGCTGAGGCCAGCTTCTCACAACACAACCTATGAACAATGATTAATGCATCTTCCTGGTAGGGAGACAGAGGTACAAAAAAGGGTTCGCCCGACAGGGTGGTGTTTTGTGCTGACTTCCTTGTGGCCTTCAGATCAACTGTTGCACTCTCTATACCTTCAACACCACACTCGCTGACAAAAGTAGCCTCTCTCGCCCGCAACATGGCACCTCATGGGCTTTAAGAGGAAACTTCCGGGCACCCTCCCAGGTGCCATGTGGGAGAAGGGGTAGTCGCAGTCAGTCCTTTGTCTGTGCTGCATAAAGGGCTTGGCAACCGGATTGTTAAATTGGACTTGTCTACATGGGCTGTCCTCAGATCCGTCTAAAAGTTTAACTTTAAATGGAAACTCCCACTAAACACTAAAAAGCTGAAAAGCTGAGGAACCGGATAGCGGGAGCCACCAAGCTACTATTGCCTTGTGTTGGTCCTTCAGGTAGAAAAGTAGTGTCAATATGCTTAACCTCCTAGCTGCAAATAAAGGCAATTTGGACAATGGTTGGATGCTGCACGCGGCCTAAAGCGATCACTGCGTTCTCTTTTGCCACCAAACAGTTGTGTGTACACGTGATCTCGGTTGCTTTTTAACCTTTAGTGGTTTAATGGAAGACCCATTAGTTGACAAAAAGTTAAAGTCCATCCCTTGGCAAAATGCACCAAGGTCATAGCAGTGTTGCCGACGGCAACACTGCCTTGATCCCAGAAGGCAACATGACGTATTGTGATGACTGGAGTTAGCCGCCCCAGGTCTGATACAACTGCAAGTTGGCACAGCTGGAAGGGACTACCAACCTACAAGATTCCTCAACCTGATGTTGTTTTATTTGCTTGTTTTGTGTTTGTTGTCGTTGTCTTTGTTTTTTAAGGAAAAATGAAAAGTAAAGAGCATTCATGAGCTTGTGGTGGCCCTCCGGCAGAACGAGCAGCCCAAAGCGCTCCTCTCCGACAGACTTCTCAGAGCCTTCTTCTTGGTCCTGCACGCTGCATCGCTTTTGGACAGCTGCTTGAGGCTTGAGGAACAGGCAAAATCGCCTGTAAAGCGTTTCGAATGGGGTATTGCAGGCTCTGCCTTTGAGCCTTTGTGCAGCCGAGCGAGGAAAGCATGGCGCTTGAGAAATTGAAACTGCAAGGTTCACATCCGGTATCTGCCTTCTGGCCTTCCTTGGCCTCCTCATCTGCCTGCAAAGGCGGTCACCGGAGTGCATGTAGGTTTCAGCGTGCGCTTGTCAGATCCTTTTATCTGTCCTTCTTGGACATCCAGTCTCCCATCTTTGATTTGGGTATGGCTCAAAATTAAAGAGCTGGGGTTATGCGGGCGTTAGTCTTCGGTTCCATTTACCAAGGTGCCATTTTGGTACCATCTTTCTTGAGCCGCAGCCAGTACCCAGCCAAGGCCAGGCGAAAGAACACAGCCTTCCGCCAGCCAGGCTGACGATGCGCCGACGCAAGTGGGCGAGTCGGCGAGTCGGCGAGTCGGCGAGGCCTGAGCCCTCAGCTTTGCCAGCACGGAGTCGCCCCCTGCATCCTGCGGCAGATTCCGACTTCAGGCAAAACAAATCTAGACGAGTCCTAGAAACAAATGCCCCATCCTCTACAGCAGTGCCGGAAGGGGGATGTCAAAGAGATGCGGATACTTGGTGTGATCTCCCCCCTCCCATTTTCTGGTGAAATGCACTGCATTTTTCAGAACCCCTGCGTTGGGAGGCGGATATGAAAGCAGCGACTGCTGGCGAGCCTTCAGCCGGATCTTGGAAGCCTTGCCCTGAACGGCGCCAGTCACAGACCCCTGCCGAGACGTGACAGCATGCCGCGACGCTTCTTGCATGTTGCTGAGGAGAGGCCATGCACTAGTCTTCACATTTGAAGGACCCGAGTGGCACTTGCCCAGGTGATCAAGGATGTGAAGGGTCAACCTTTTGACACTCCATGGGTGCCCTCCCCAGAGCCAAAGGCAAAGGCTTGCGCAACTCAAGGGGGAGCCAACCCGCCGCAAAATGTCCCAAAGCATGGAACATCATGGAACCAGCAGCAGACTGATGGAAAATCTGGCACTCGGGTTGCGTAAATCAGCCCGTAAACATCTTTGCTAGAACCTCGGCACCTAACTAATCAAGCATCACCTCAGTCAAGCTTTGTGTGTAGTTGCACAGGTTGATATTGGCCCGCTCATGTGCTAACCAATTCAATGCGACAATGTGTCTTGCTCTCGCCCTAGTCGTAGTCAACCCCACAAGCCACTGCCAGCTTGGACATCAAACCGCTACCAGGCCTCTGGATCGCCGTCATCTTCCTTGCAGCAATATCTTTCGCATGGGTGTGGAACACTCTGCCATACCAAGTGTCTTGAAGGAGTGTTCTTTCATATTGCAGACTGTGGCCCTAAAACCATTCTTCTATATTCATGGTCATTTTTATTGTGCTCACTTGCCAGGCTCCACCTCCAATTCCCCACTCGCTCAAGTTTCAACCACATACCCTTGGGGGTAAGAACCTGTGATACTACTGACAACATGTATGAAAACATAATGGTGCATGACAAACAAACACCATGGGCCGATCTATCCCAGCATGGTTCTGCCGTTGCACACACTGTCGAACAAACACAGGCGACACTCCTGAACAGAGCCTGGAAAACAAACAATTCAAATGTCAAAGAATCCTGAAACAAACCCATGTTGTGTTTCCTGTTGGGAATCAATCCCCTTAAGGTGGGCTTGGGTGCAGGTGAACTCTCAGAACTTTGGAAGCACAAACGCATTGGAAGCGCCAACTGGTGCCTGGTGGAACCTCCAACTGGACGATTCGACTGTGGCCCAGGCCAGGCCAGCTTGCATGGCCTTAGAAAGGCCGAGGCATGCCGAGGCACCCCAGATGCGGAGTCGAGTTGTAACTCGAAGCCCCGATTGAAATGGAACTATCCATCGGAAGCCCAAGGAACGTCAGCTTGCCTTTTTTCCATGTGAGCTCACTTCACTCTGACAGACTTCAAGTTTGAAGTCTGATGCTATCTGAAAAACCGGGGTGAGGCGGAACAAGGCGCAACCTGGAAAAGGGCAACCAAAACTCACTTGGCCAGTGACCAGCCAAAAAAAAGTGTACACTTTTTGGGCCACCACTAGTAAAAAGGGAGAGCCACCAAGGAAAAAGTGTAAAGTGTGTCCACTTGCGTGAGAAAAATAAAATGTCCATTTTCGGGCAAGTGGAAATCTCTCTGGGCGCCCCGGACTCGGAACCTCTCGAGGCGGCGCCGCTGCTTCTCACCTGGGGTCTTGCGCTAACTCGGACCCACGCTCTCCAAGAAACGGGTTCCAGCTAGCAGCTCTTACCCCCTTGTAGACTGACATGGAACTCGACAGTTAACCTTCAGAAGAGTAGCAACTGGGCTAAAGTCATGGAGCACAGGGAATCTCCAACAGGCAGGAAACGTGAGCAACGGCTTCATTCCAAAAAAAAACACATTTTTTGTCATATTGTCCATGCGTCCCTCAAAGGCATCGCAGGAAAGCTCGCAAACCTCAATCCCCTCCTGACGCCATGGCGATGCCCTTGCAGGCACTCGCTGACCTCCTCAGGCTGCACCGCAGCTTCGCCTTTTTCATATTTAGTGCTGGCTGTTTTTCAGCCAGCGCAAGGCGCGCTCCACTCGCTCTGCCCGTTTTGACGAGCGGGTGCTGTGCGTCCATCGCCGTGCTCGCTGCCTCGGCCAGGCGATCCGGTCGCTTGGGGATCGCTTCGGGGCGACCGCCACATGGCATCTGCCGCTGGTTAAAGATGGGCGGCAGATGGGGGAAGCCTCAATAAGGCTGGGTGCCAGGGTCACCTTTTGCACCAGCCTTGCACGGCTATGGTCTGACACAGCGTGGAGTAAACACGACCTGCCCATTCGTCCGTTGGCAATAAAGACATTGAACGTCGCCGGCAGTAACAACAAAACAAACCTGAATCTCTCACCAAACCCTGGCCTGCAGCGAAACCGCCGCCATGACCCGGCCGAGCCCATCTCAAGCTGCATCCAGCTCCCCGAGGAAGGTGCTGTTCCTCGGAGCGATGGGAGCTGTGTCACAGACTTGCTCCAAAAGTGACCCAGACTGCCAGGGTACAGGTGTCTGGCAATTCTACAACTCCAAAACCTGAAGTAAGAGTTCCCTGAGTGAAGGAGCTCGCTTTACCTCCAGGTGAGCTCGCCCTAAAATAGGCAGATTTGTGGACACACGCTTGCTGGCATTTCAAGGCATAAGTGGCACAAGGGGAAGCTTAGGAAGCCATAAGCGCTGCCAAGCCGTTTTTCCAGGAAAGGGGTTGATCCCAGACCTCCTCTATGTTGGTCCTTGATTGAAACCGAGCAAAGGGGCACTACTGAGTTTTTTTACATATTTGCATCCAACCAAAAAGGGGTGGCTACCGCGCCATGAATAATCCCCCAGGCACGTATGAAGCCGCAGCCCGAACATGAGTTCCTATCCTGGAGTGGCAACCCAAAGTACGACGCCATAGTACAGAACAGTCCCAACAAAAGGGTGCCCTTAAAACATGACACGCCCATTTTGGGACATCTCTCACCCCTTTTTGGACGGCTTTGAAAAGGGACGCCAACACAAAACCAACGCCTGGATGGGTCCACCCCTTTTTGGATGGCTTTGAAAGGGAAACCAGCAAAAAAATTACATCGCTTCGAGCAATCCCCACCCTCCGCACTCACGAGCTAAAATACCTCCGTGAACATGGTTGTGTGAATTCAAGCATGGTTTTCAAGTGGTTTGGGGCCTATGACTGCTCAACAAGCTTTGCATTGAGAGCCTTATCCACCTGTCTGTGTGTCAAACTCCACTTGTCTGCGAGCCGATCTCTAGAACTCAAACATCGGTTCCGTTAACAAAAGCCAAGCCCCCTCCAAAAACAAACGAGGGGGGATTAGACGAAGTTGCTTATTCGCAACCCAAAGCAAAACAAAAGCATCACCCTTTCCGAGCCTCAGGGTGCACTCAAAACACGAAGGCGCCAACATGAAATGTAAACCCAACTGTGCGCCGGGCGGGGCATTAAGCAAAACCAGACTGGCGAGCTGCTGTGGCGGGATACTGGCGGGATCCACTGGCGAATGCTGGCGAGCCGGATACTCGGCAGGATCCACCGGCAAGGGATACTTAGCGGGATTACTTTGGGATACTCAGCAGGATGCTCGGCGGGATCCACTGGCGGGCTGCTCTGGTGGGATACTTGGCGGGATCCACTGGCGAGCTACTCTGGCGGGATACTTCGCGGGATCCACTGGTGAGCTACACTGGCGGGCTGCTGTGGTGGGATACTCGGCGGGATCCACTGGCGAGCCGCTCTGGCGGGATACTCGGCGGGATCCATTGGCGAGCCACTGGCGAGCAGCTCTGGGCGGGATCCACTGGCGAGCAGCTCTGGCGGATACTCGGCGGGATCCACTGGCGAGCTGCTCTGGCGGGATACCCGGCGGGATCCACTGGCGAGCTGCTCTTGCAGGATACTGGGTGGGGGCGTGGTGTAGAAGCATCGCAAACGCGGATTCCAACATAAAATCTAACAACCCCTTCCTGTCGGGTGGGGAAAAAAAAACAAAACACCATGGGCGGGTCCCTCCTTCTGAGCAACGCCCACTAGGTCCTCCAGATTTGAGAGGTTAGAATTCGGGTACCGTTACTTTTTTTTGCTGTAGTCTGTTTTAGTAGGGGAACCCTGGCGCAAAAACGGGGAGAGAAGGGCACTGGAAAAAAAAAAAACAGTGCCCCTTTTGGTTGAAACGACCGGCTCCACCCGTGGTTTGACCCAGGCGTCAGCAGCGCCAGCGTGGGGATCCAGCGCTCCAGCGCGTGCTGCGCCTGGCCCGAGCCGCCGCGCCGCGAGGCGCCCAAGGCCATGCTGGCCAGCAGCCGGGGCGCCGCCTGAAGGTCTCCAGGCCCCGCGGCGGCGGGAAAAAGCGGGCTGAAGCATGGCGAGGCGACCACAGGCTTAAAAACCTCCTACAAAAATACGCGGGCTTCAGAAACACACATCTACATCCCTGGGCTTAAGAAACAAACATTAAACAAATATATATATATATATACACTATATATACAGTATATATTGCCAGTGGTGATAAATTCCTGAAACACCAACATGGGAAACATATTCTTAAGCAACTGGAAGTCTAGGACATCTACCCTGGGCTTCAAACCACCATGAAAGCAATGGGGGTTGATATGACCACCATTATTTACCTAATATTTTTCATCATCCAAGTTGAACCGCGAGTTGTAACATTTAGCACTAGTCGCAGTCCAAACGTCGGTGCCACAAAATGCCAGCTTCAAAGAGGGCCGCAAAGGCAGCATTCTGTCAACAAAAACTTGTTGGTGCCTTTTGATGTTGATCAACTGCCATATGCCAAGCAATGGTACAGGTAGGGCAGCATTCAATACTGCCGTGCTGAGCCATTGTTTCGTCGACTACTGCGCTGGGGCTTCACAGTGCCCACATCACGGTTACAAGCTGGCAAAGGGCAAACAGCACAGTCGCTGCCAAAAGGTCCACGCTCATAGCAGCCAGGCAAAAAGCGGCTCTGGAGAAACTACAGCCCTGCCCTATCAATGATGGTCACCCCATGTCCAACGCCTTTCCTGGTCTCAATTCCCAAAAGGTTGTTTAACAGGGCAGTCGCCCGACAATTGTCCTGGAGTCGAGTCCTCCAAACATATCAAACATGGTTTTGCTCGAAACTTATGGCTTTGGGGGCCAAATGCCTTGTTTGGGGCTAAAGTAGTACCAAATGGATTTTGCTCCTCTCAAAACCATGGTGCTTGGGGTAGGTTGCTACTTGAGACTTCGCCTGCAAACGTGCCTAGTGGCTGCACCCAAATCACATCCTCACACTTACCCTGTAGTGGTTCAACGAGAAACCACCCCCCGCCTGAAAACCGCCCAACTATACTGCAACCACTTGTAAAGGGACCCACCCAACCCCTGTCCCGGCCGAGCGAGAAGGTACCCTCTGCCTATCCCCCCTATTAAGGGGGAGTGGGGGGTTCCTTATCCCCCAATTCCATTTCAGTCTTCCCCACAAAAGGGAAAATGGAACCCTAAATCTTGGTTTAACTTCTTGGGGGTTTAGTGGAAAACACCTTTATTTCCCAAAAAGTTAAAGTCTAAAGATCCAACCCAAATAGCAGTCACGAAATGGAGATCTCCAGGGGTCGAAATCCCCCTCCCGCAATTCCATCTTGCAGGGGGGTGGGGGTCTCTGCCTCCAGGAGCTCCTGGAAGATGTCGCCCCGGGCCCACCAGCAGCTGCCCGGCACAATGGCCCAGAGTTGGTCCAGCGGCTCCTGGCGTCACGTGCCGCGTCGCGCGCTTCGCGCGATGGATCTGCGACTCGGGGAAAATGTCCGAGCCGTGTCTATTTCCATGGGGTAAAAGGGCGCCTGGGCTTGTTGATTCTGAAGGGGAACTGCAATAAGACAACACTAACTCTTCGCACGGGTTTTGGTCCGTTGCTTATTTTGAATCTGATAGTCTAATTCCAGACCTCGCCTCAGATATTTTGCATCCACCTGGTAAGCTTGCCATGAACTAGACAAATACAGAAACACCCCGCAGTTCGCATGTTTCAGAAAAAGCGCGACTTGGCAAAAAAGAGCAGGATTGAGGGCCCTCTGGCAAAGAAAGCTGGAAAACACAAAGGACAGCTTCGAAGGATATGGGAAGTGGCGCACCGCGCCAATCCGGTCTCAGGGAGTCGGTACCCTTGAATAGAACCAAACCTGCTGGCTTCCCTGCTGCTCAGTACAAAAGGCTGAGTCACACGAGCGGCAGCCCTCGCTTTCCACGACTTGATCGGAGGCTGTGGTCAGTCCCAACTCCGCCAAATCCCAGGAAGCTTGGAGACACCAGTCAAGCAAGTCTCCAAGGAAGCTGAGTGGGGGATCCGCGAAAACGCTAGAAACTGGAAATCAAGGTGATTCTAGTTGAAGCCCAACGAGTTGTCTTCTTCAAAATCGCCAATTGCTTTTTGCTTTCCTGCTATCAGTGTAACTTGTAGTGGCTTAGTACGGAAAACCCAGGCCCATGAGTTGGCGACAAGTGAAAGTCCTAACATCCCTTGGCAAAATGCACCAAAGAAAACATCTCTGGGAACCGTGGCAGGTCGCAGCTCGCCCCTCCTCTGAGTCCGGGCGCAGCAGCTGCCAGGTGCTGGACATGGATTCTTCATCCTTCCTGCCGGCCATCCGTACGGATTGATCAGAAAGCGGCATCATTTTTAACGTGAAGCCGAAAGGGTCCCTTTAGGAACAGTGCCTAGGGGCCGCAATTCAGGTTCCAGGAAGTAGGATATCCAAGGATACTTCAACATTGGAGGCCTGTAGGGCAAGCAAGGGACCCCCCTTGAGGAGCGGTTCTGCGCGGGGACCGCGGAGAAAATCTTGGGAGTTCAAAGGAGTTCCCAGAACAGGGTCTCAAGTCAATCCTTGACGTGACTTTGCGGGGGCCAGGCCGCAGCGCTGCAGGGGATGTGCTTCGGCGACGACCAGCCGCGGCAAAGTGGTTGTTGGGGGTGAGCCTTTTCTCACTGGCACAACAGACATAAACAAAGCCTAACCTCTCGGAAACACCCTCAGCACAATCCAGCAAGAAACAGCAAGCAAATCCGCAGGTCCTCATTTGGGAATCTCAGATTCCAGAAGCTATGAGTGCCACACAGTGCCATTCCAAACAGCATCACCTATCCCATCCCATGCCGTCCTCATGAAGAGCCGTGCCTTCCCGACCTCGTTCTCCCGACACTCCATGGCTTGGCAAAAGCCCGGGGTGAAGGTCGCGTGCCTTTCAGGGTTTGGCCACCCCCTGTTAACTGAACGAACTCCTTGAACGCACTCCTTGTGGTTTAAACCTCTACCGTTCAAACCGCCAGTGTTGCATTGTTTAACCTTTTGCTCGCCACTGCTTAAATCTCTAGCCACCAAGTTTGCACCCTGGCGCCTTCCCACGTGCACAAAGTCCCGCGGGCCAAGCAGCTTCATCCCAGGGTGCTCCTTGAAGCCCCAGAGGGCGCTTTTCACCACAGCCCCACTGCCGCACAAGTTCTTGAGCATGTTCCTGCGCCAGCTGTCCTGAAGCAAACCACAAAGCTGCCAAAGCTCGTACAAGCAATCTGCAAACTTCGCAGTACGGACATCATGTCTTATCCAATCAGCCTTGTACAGCATGTAGGGTTGACGGGGGGGTTTGCCCGGACTTTCATGTTGCCCCGCGCATGCCGATCCTCAGCGTGTTCGCGCCTGTCGGGGGGGGGGGGGAGGGAACGGGGGAGGGGGATGGAAAGAACACAGGTCCATGTTTCCAGCATGTCGAGGCTCAACTAGTCGACCCCAACCCTCAGCCCCACACGCCATGTGACTTCTCCGCTATCTGCGCGCTCTACGCGACTGCGCAGTCCTAGTTGCTTATCTGACACGCTGCTTCTTGCCGCAGGTGAGCGGAGGGCAAAACCCTCCGTGTGTTTCTTGCCGGAATCAAACAGCTTACGCGACAGCTTACGCGTCGCTTACGCCGCACTTGAAAAACCTTACGCGCCGCGCATTTGGATTCTCACATCTTTCGCGCAGCTTACGCAGAGGCTGCCAATGACTTGCTTTTCGGTCTTTTCCGCACCTCCAGCTTTGCTTCTTGCAGCTGCACTGGCCCCCCAAAAAACGGCCGTCTGTGACTTGCTGTGACTTTGTTGTCAGCTTTTGAACCAAGTGCAAAAAAGATTTAGTTCGCCGAACTAAATCGTTTTTATCCTGGGGCCCTATTGCCGCGCAGTTTGTTTTGAGCCTTGGAGATACCTTGCTGTGGCCCTAGGTGAGACAAAGGCCACCCGGCGGGTGGGAGAGTTGGATGCGCCAGCAAGGGTCGCGGGAAGCAAAACCACTGAGCCAGAGGTTGTTGATAAATTGGTGGCTGACAGAAAGCTGCTTTTGACTGACCGGCCTTGGGCAAAAAGCGCAAAACGATTTAGTTCGCCAAACTAAAATCATTTTTTCCTGGTGGTGGCTCTTCCACCTCTGTGCTTGCCGTGCAGCTCTTTTAAGCGTTGGAGATACCTCGCTGTGGCCCTTCGCACGTTTTTTGAAGCAAGCACCAAAAAAAGATTTAGCTCGCCGAACTAAATCGTTTTCCCGGTGGGCCCAACGCCTCTTGCGATACCTCGCTGTGGCCCTAGTCAGGATTTGGTCAATGGCAGGCTTCGTGCTTACGCGCGGGCTTAGGCGCGCAATATTCGCAACGTACTTACGCGCGTGCGTACGCAAGCTTACGCGCAAAAAGGAAAAACCTTGCGCAGACCGTCCGAGATTGGCGCCCCCTTACTAAAATGGCCTTGGGAGGTTTTGCCCTCCGCTCAGGTGGTTTTAGACACCTGGTGTCTAAGAGGGCTTGGGCCTTCTTGCGTTTGAAGGAGCTGTCCCGAATGCTGGGCTTTATTTCCGCAGCGCTCTCAGTACCAAGCAGGAACGGAAGTTCTGCCAGCAAGTTATCAGCGCATCTCATGATGCTCATGACTTGTCTGCTTCGCATATAAAAGGCAGCCTGGCCTGGACGGCTGCGTGAAAGCCTTGGTGGCATTCTGAAGGTCTCTCACTAAGAGAATCAAGCCACAGTCCTGGAGCAAATGAGAATGCTGCGCCTGCCAGCACCACGTATTCGAATCTGAGATTCGAATACGCGAAGTTGGACATTTGCAGGCTTTCCTGTGATTTGCAGGCAACCCAACATGTAGTAACACACTCTCAAACAACATCTCAATAGCAGTCCTTGGATTTTGTGTGTATCTTCAGCACGGCGCTGTAGCTTCCCGGTGGCTCCGCAACGATCTGCTGGAGAAATTGACCAATGTCGCCTTTAAAGAGATTGGGAGGATCCCACCCACCTTGAGGGGTAGGGGATGGGGTGTGTCCCCGACTTCCTCTTTCTACATTCCTCAACAAAGGGTAAACCAAGCACACCTGAAATTCTAGAGTGAACCCAGTCCCCACTCTAGCTCCAAATATGACGGGTGGGGGGTCACCCAGGCAGGACCGAAAAACAAAAAGCCTTCGCAAACATGCAACAGGGCCCCTCACCCATCCGAGTCTATTGTGCAAGGGCCCTATCATAGTACTCCAAGTATGGGAAGTGCATATTACACAGCTTGGAGGGAGATGCGAGGGCTGCAGGATCTTGCGGCCTGCCGCTTACCAATCAAAACCTCTGCATTGCTTTCTTTGCCAAACACACTCCCGTGGCATCATTAGGTGGAAGTGACATTGGGACACTTACAGATTTGCATCAATTTACAGCCGTAGCGATGGAGCAGTAGCCTCGCTTCAAGGCATGAAGTCATAGAGGCGCTTTCTGCCGCACTTGTGTTCGGAACCAGGGTGGTGGAAAGGGCCAGGCTTCCAAGTACCTCTTGATGGCTTTTGAGTGGCAAAAAGGGCTATAAGTATTTCCCTATAGGTACCTGCACCCTCTGCGAATGAACCCAGCGCAAACATCTCAACCCTCCCATCTGCGCCGCTGTGCCGCTGCGCCTCCTCGGTTCTCTACAAACAGCACGCGCCAGCGCCGCACCCCAGGCAACTTGGAGATGTTCCGCTGATATCTGGCCACCGTTTTGCTGTCCGTGGCGGATACCTAGCGGCGACGTATTGGCCCAGTCGCTGCGAAACACGTGGCATTGAAGAGAGCGCTCTCGCCTGTAATGATGCTTCGAAATGGAACGTGAGAGGAATGTGAATGTCTTCTTTGCAGCGGCCCTTGCTTTGAGGAAGCAGCCAGGCAGGAAAAAAGGAACACACACACACACACATTCAAACACACATTGAGAGGCGTTGCGTGTGATCGCATGCAATCGCATGCAGGAAAGCGGCGACCAGCGCCGTCTTACATAGATCGCAAAGACAGAAAGCAGCGAGCGAGCAAGCAAGAAAACGATCAAAACACAACCAAACAATCAAACAAACACAGCCAACCAACCAACCAACCGACCGACCGACCGACCGACCGACCCACCGACCCACCAACCAACCAACCAACCAACCAACCAACCAACCAACCAACCAACCAACCAACCAACCAACAAGTCAAACAAGTCAAACAAGCAAACGCCAAAAACACGATTTAAACGAAACAAACACAGCACGAGTTCTCCAAGAAGTCCGAGGGACAATAAGGTCGATGGTGCCCCCAAGCTCGGCTTGGCCCCGCAACACAGCTCTCAGGCATTGGAACATCTCGTCCCAGAGCTTGGCGTTCGCTGCCTGATGCGTGTGCGCGTTGTGTGTTTGGGAAGCCTTGGTTTTGGTTGCCTTCAAGGGAAACGGGCCGAAAGGATACACTCAGACTAACATGGAAGCTCGCAGAAGTGTAACTGGAACCAAGTCTTGCAAAGGGGTCCGCTCGGGAGCTTCCATGTTCGTCTGGGGGAGGGTAGCCACCATTTTCAGGGGGCCCCCTATTTTGGAGACAATCCTCAATCTCCTGTTGGGAAAATCCCTTTTCGGATTCCATATGGGCCATGGACGCCCGAAATTGGGCCTCCCTTTGGTGTTCCCCGCAAGCAGGGTCAATACATCTTGGGCTTGCACATGTTGGTGGCGCGCAAAGAAACCTCGACATAATCTAGGCAAGAGTTAGACCCACTGCGCAAACAAGCCTACGCATGTTGATTTTAGAACGGGAACATGCAGAATCAAATAAAATATAAAGATTGTGGTAAGTCCGGCAATGTAATTAATTCTCTCTAACGCCCCTGAAACACCAACATGCTGGTGCACTCATAGGCCCATCATTTGTCAAAAAGGACAACAGGGCGCCATTGGTCTGAGAAGCTGTGCCCAAACGTTGGCCCGTCAGCGAGAGCTGAGCTAGCTCCCTACAAGTGAACATATCATGGGGTCCTCTCAAAACTGCTTTTAGGGAACAGTCTCCTTTAACCCAACATAAGGATGGTTCCGCTTTATGTACTAATTATTTCAATCCCTCCCACAACATGGCACCTGACAGACATTTCCCTGAAAAAGGAAAAAACATGAAAACAACTTCTGGGATTTCCACTCCCACCAAAAAATCCGATTTCTTGGGGAGGAAGGCAAGTTCTTGATGTCACCTTCCACCTCTTCCACCTCTTCCCCGCTTCCCCGCCTGCACGTACACGGCCACGGGCAGCGGCAGGAAGCCTCTCGCCACCCTCCGCGGCAAGCGCCGCACCGGGCTCTCGGGCTCCGCGTCGGCCGGATCGGCAGCGGAGCTGTGGCCCTGCGGTCAAAGACTGGACCTGTTTGCTGGGAATTCCGGGGGGGGGGGGGGGGAAATGCAAAGTTTCTTTTATTTTTCCCGTTCCTGGCTGCTGAAATGCAAAACACGTCCCAAAACAAGTCAAAGAATGAAGATCCTGCACAGCATAGGATAGATCTGATTGCCAAACCGGGTGCCGCAAACCAAGAGAAACACGAACACACACACACACACACACACACAGACACACAGACACACAGACACACAGACACACAGACACACAGACACACAGACACACAGACACACAGACACACAGACACACAGACACACAGACACACAGACACACAGACACACAGACACACAGACACACAGACACACAGACACACAGACTGACACACAGACACACAACTGACACACAGACACACAGACACACAGACACACAGACACACACACACACAGACACACAGACACACACACATAGACACAGACACACAGACACACAGACACACAGACACACAGACACACACACACACAGACACACAGACACACAACTGACACACAGACACCACAGACACACAGACGCACAGACACACACACACACAAACACACGGACACACACACACACACATCCAGTTGCCCACCTACCCGCTCACCCACCCAGCCACGCACCCATGCTGGCACGCCAGCACGCACAACAAAAAACACATTTCGCCAAACACACACACACACACAAAGACACACTGAACAACTAAGACAAACAAACCCGAGGCTATCTGAGCATTCGACCGCTACAATGCAGCAGAGTCGCAAGCGATTTCCGCTCACCGGAAAGCACCGATTGCACCAAAAGGTTGCCAAGAAATAGTGCCGCCGCTAGTGAGGCAAATCCTGAGACAGGTGGCAGGGGGCGATGCTCTTCAGGAGGAGTATCTGGTAATTAAGGCTTGGTTGTAGCACTTCAAGGGATTGAACCCCCTGTCAAAATTGAAGAGACCCGTAGAACTCAACATGCCGAGAACAGTGGGATAAACCCTAAGCACCGTCCAACCAAGAGGGTGAAGGGTTGGCGCAAGCTCCCCTCCGCCTCACTCTCGGAAAAGTGACCTTGACGGTGGGGATGCGGCGCCAGTGCCACAGTCAGAAAAAGTCAGAAAACAACTCAAAAAAGATGGATCAGTCCCTTCACGTGACGCGCTGCCTGCCTCACCTCCTTATACTCTCCCCCAATATAACTCCTAAAACAAGATTGGTCCCATACTACTCCAAACGGGGGGTACCCTTTTTGAGGGGTCCCTGGAATTTCCGCAATGATTGGCGCCTTCAACTATGCCCTCCCCGAGCTGGCATGACTGGACCGACGCTTTCAACAGCTCAGCTTGGGCAAGTGGACTGGGAAGGAAACCAAAGCCTCCACAACACCTCTGGACAGGTTCTTAGACCCTTGCAAGGGGTCGATAGGAAGTTCTTGCAACCCGCACACAGCGGGGACGCACTGCCCGGTCCCTGGCCTTCGCCCCAACCGCGCCAAGCCGCTGGCCTTCCATCCACAGATCATTCTGCAAAGATCCCATGCCGCAGCCACCAGCCGCCAGCCGCCAGCCAGGGCCGCAAAAAATCGCGCGCGAAAAGTGGGGGGGGGGGGGGCCGAAAGGGGTTGATGGATCGGGTGGACTCAACGCCGGGCTTTTTAAGATGTGGGGAAATCTTGCAACAAGGGTGCCACAATATATGCCAACTGTGCAACTCTATGGCTGAAGCTCCCGCATGCTACCAAAAAAACAACATGCTCGTGAGACGTGATACCTGCCATGTTGCCGGTGCAACACGCCAAGCCTCCTTGAGCACGAGACACGCGGACCTTGAACAGGTCCTTGCTCTGGCTGGCGCGGGTTGAGGGCTTGGGGGGTTGGAGAATGAAGTCTGGGATGGCCGGGGAACGTGAGGAGTTGGGAGCTGCCCCAGGAAAGATAGGTTTGAGATTCATTGGGATAGTAGCCAACGGAAGGGTTCCTATCTTCGCAGTCGCCGCTAGCTTTGGGGGCTATGGACCTCGCTTTCCGGAGCTACTGGTGAGTTGAGGCTTGCGCGGGCCAGCATTTAGCCAATGGGTCGGTGCGTAATTAGAGCAGTAATTAAGCGCACCCCCCCTAAGTTGCCTTTTGTAATCAGTGACACGTTCAGGCACGCCCCAAAATAGCAGGAACGTGGGCATACAGTCACAAAATTCAAGGGTAGGCTGACGTTGCAAGCTCCTCATCGGAGAATACCGTAGGCTCCCGGGCGTTGCTCCTCTGTGACCTCCTCGAAAGCAGTCTCCATGGTGGGCCTGGCATTCATGCTGCAAGGGTGGGGATGGGGTGGGGGAATTCGAATGACTTTTCGTGGGTGCCTCTGCAAAATGGCTTGTTTTGCTTGTTTATGACAGCTGCCACCTGTCACACAGCATGCAACATGTTTTGACCCCCTTTTTCTTGGTCGAAACCAACGAGCGACCTTGTTACGTCGGTCGTTCCCATGGCCTCCATTGGCAGAACCCAACAGGGCCCAGCGATTTTGGGAAACAAAGCAATGCCGCCGCTTTCCAACACAACCATCCCTCGACCTGGCAAGCTTGCCAGGGGAGCTCAGCGGCGTTTTGCAGCGCCAGTATCGCCCCAGGGGTTTCGGCCACAATCTCCTCGGCGCGGATCGAGGCGACAGAACCGAGCTCGTGTGGCGGCCGAAGAGGTGCCGCATTGAGGGCTGGACAAAGGGCAAGGGGGAAGGGGTGTTGAAGAACCTGGCTCCTGGCTGGTTTGTCCATTTCCTCTAGATGCTTTTGGCCGAGGCACCAAATCATCACTTGAGCTGCCGATTTCCATGCCTGGCGTTGGCAGGGAGTTGGTTGATTGGATGGCAAGTTGGAAACATGAGTTGCTGAAGGCGCAGAGACATGTTTGCGGTCGCGCATGGCCCAGGATACAGGTCACCTTTCTTCCCAGAAAACACACTTTGTTCTGTAAGGCCAGCGTGTAACTTCATTGCGGTTGTGAATTACCTGTGAGCAAAATCTACTATTCGGGAGGTTCCATGGAAAATCCGATAATTTCAGGGTCTGATAATCCATCAAAAAGTGGCATGGTCTTACCCAGGCAAACTTGTCGACATGCGCCGACATGATCAGTCCTCCAGAATTACCCTGAACAGGAGACAGATTACTCTTCCTCCCACAAAGCTAGCATCTGTGGGAGAGCACCTGTTCAAGAAAGCATCTGTCAGTGCCACCGTGCCTTAATACAGGGGATCCCTAAAATGAATGTGTTTTCTCTAGTTTCTCTTTAAACCACTTCAACAAGGATAACCTCAAAAACACCTCCAGGTATGTCACCCCAGGGCGCGAATCAGGCCATCCAACCCATGAAACGGCGACTCGAGGGTTTCAAGAGGTCCAAACACGGCAGGCGCTGCAAGCTTCGCCTTCCCTCCTGGCAGTTGACATGTACAGATGTCTCCATTTGGCTTTGTCGCTAGGGAACGTCTATCTGATGGGTCCCCGTTTTGGAAACACACAGGGTCCCAAACAGCCCCTCTTGTTGTAACAACAACCAATTCAATGCAGTTTTGCCTGGTCCTGAATTTTGAGCCACGCCTATTCTCGAGATTCGTGGTCTTCCTTTAGGCGAGATCTGCAAACCGCCGCAAAACATTGGGTACCTTGAGATGAAGAGAGCGTGTTCCATATTTGTCGGAGAGCAAAGCGGGGAATGACATCTGATGTTGAACCCAAATGAATTGGCCAGGCAAACCCATGCGGGGTGTTCCGCGCAAAAAGTGAGCAGGCCCAACACACTAATTCCTTTCTACTAATCGGCCTGTTGATTTCCTGAGTCCGCGTGAAAACAAAAGACATGAGAACCCCCCCTTTATCAACCAGATCTGCTGTTTTCATCAATGGAATGGGGATGTCGCATTTGAGAGGGAAGCCTTCAGCTTCTGATGACGCACACCAGTGATTTTCCAGGTTGATTCATGGGGCTCGATGAGCCACTCGCTTCCGTGGGTTGGCCCAAAACAGCCCAAACTCTTTGCTTCACAACTAGAACGATGTTAGTATAGGAGTAAAAAGGGGCGGAACCAATCGATTCACCCTGCCAGCGGCCTGGACTTCTTCTTCCTTGAGCGGCTCTTCTTCTTGCGCTTTGCCTGCCAATCTCCCTCCCCGCGTTTGTCCAGCACAATCTGAAGCATGGGCGTTCCGAATGCTGTGTCAGGTCGCAGGATCTTACATTCCCAACCTGACACTGTCTGCGCGACAAAGCGTGCAAAACGGGCAGTTGTTTTGCTTGCGGGATAATTCAAGGTAGCAGCCTTGTAAAGGCCTCCAAACTGATCGGGATACACCAACACCATGATAAGCTGAAACTTGCACAAGCTCGTTGTTGCTGCTACGGTGGCACTCGCTTCAAGCGCAGCTGGCAGTTTGCGTCTTTTAAGCCATCAGCCCCAAGGGTCACATCCGGCACCCACACCAACACCGGCTTGTACTCATGCACATCCCGTAGGAAGTTGGTGATGCACGTCCTAGAGTTTCACTCGTTCGAGGCGTCCGCTCTTCCGGCCTCTTTCTTCTTCTTCCGCCGCCGGCTTCGCGATGAGGAGGAGTATGACTCGTAGCTTTTGCTAGACTCCTGTGCGCTGAACAATGCCGAGCCCGGACTAACCAAGCTGGTGGATTGTCATAGGGCCGCTCCTCTAAAGTGAAGAATCCCCAATCTAATGGAACACACCGTATCAGTCGATCAAGGGTTCCTTAATTCTGGGTTACCATTAGTTCTAAATAAGCGAGGGTCTCCTGTCAATGCCCGCGGTTTTGGAGAACAAACCAGTCACATGAATCATGCTTGCATTGAGTCACGCAAATCCTCAAAAAAACACCTAGCAACCGCAACACACACACACACACACACGCACACATGAAGCCTTGAAAGCCGTAGCATGCGGTTTTGGGGCCGCGATTGATTCTCGGCCTCCTCCTTCTTCTTCTTCGCCTTTCGCTTTGACTTCTTGGCCTCAGACTCGCATGGGCCAACGAACAGGTGCAAAAAGCGAGAAATGCAGTCGAAGGCCAGTGGCGATGTTGGGGATACTAAATAAAAGCAGTCGATGTATGTCCGTGTTAGGCCAGTCGAAAGCAAACCCTGAACGACCTGAGGCGAATGGAAGGGAGACCCAATGTGGACAATTCGGTGTGAGCTTCTGATCGAATGCCTCTGATTGATTCTTTGAAGCATCCCCAGGGTGCACAAAAGACGCGGGTTCCCAAGTTGGGCAAGGCCAGAAGATGCAAGAAGGCTGCAGACTGACGAAAGCAATTCTGCCAGATGCCCAGTGGCCATGGGAATAAAACGGCATCCTTTTTTGGCTGGTTGAGATTGAAGGGGAACTCTTCCCCAAAAAAAGGGAAAAGGGCGGCACTGGGCAACTGGGATTTTGTTAGTCTGCCTCTTATCGCTGCATCCCGATCCCTCCCCGTCCTTCTCCTTCTCCTTGTCCCTTTTCCGGTCCTTGTCCTTCTCCTTGCGCCTCTCCTTCAGGGAAACTGGCTGTGACTCAGTGAATGGGAAACACACAAATCCGAGCCTTGCCAAAAAGCCACCATCCGCAAGAGCGTCCACATAAAAATAGGCACTCAAAGGGTAGGAGCCCAACAATGCTGGTGATCAGCTACGGCACGGGGCCGGAAAAGTAAACAGCCAGCAACAACTTCCAGGGTAAGCTCCAAATACAAAATATAACATGACTTCCAACGTTCGGTGCATGCGGAATGCATCTTGACTGAAACAGGTCCTGAGGTGACGGTCCCCTCCCCCCGAGCTTCCGCAAGCCAAGCATCAAAGCAAACATCATTTCGCCTTTAAGAGATGGACCCAATCAACGTTGACTGCTGGTTCCTGATCAACCAGCCCCGCTTTTGCATCCGGGGAACACTTTTGGTTGCAAATTACATCTTTTCTTGCAGAAAAGCTCCTGACTGCCACTGAAGGATGCATTGACCAGGGGCTCCAACCCCACGCTGAGGCAAATGACTCACCGCCGACCGCTGGAGCCTTGGACTTGTCTCTCTCCTCGGAATCTGAGTCGTTCTTGGCCTGACTCATGGAACAACTTGCCAATGCCGTCCCTGCCGGTGTACCGAAGCCAACCCATAGACAGCGCATCAGAAAGAAGGACCTCACGCTGGACAACTTGTTTAAGGCACACATCGAAACCTATGACATCATTCAATTTGAAAGTACATCCTGCTCTCTGCTTGTCAGAGACTTGGCTAGCATGTGGACTCGGTTGCCCTGAGAATAAAGACGGGCCAACCCTCTGTTGAAGCATATTCAGACCAATACCTCAGTTGTTCAGTGACCCTGGAAAACAAGGGAACCCTTTCTGGGGAAGACCATTTTTAGTGGGGCAGCCACCAAAAAAAAGGGAGAAAGCAAAAGGGTGCCACTGAACAACTGAGATACCTACCAATCCCCGTTCCCAATCGGCTTGCCGCGGCCTGTGCCTCCTCCTCCTCCTCTCGCCGAGCCTTGCGCAAAACCGACTGCGGGGCCGGCCCACGAGCGAAACATGAAGGCTATTTAGCCGCTATTCGGGAAACGCCGCCGACGTCTGGGTGCATGTGTCATTTTGATACCCTCTCTTGACGTGATCAAGAAGGGAAACCACCCGGAAAGACACAAATGCAGGGGTTCCCTAGTTTAAAACACACAGTGCACACCTAGGTAGACGCCAAAACGGGCGTAAAGCAAAGCAAAGCAGCGCAATGCCGGCAGCAAGACATTGCACCCAGTGGCCCAATGCTTGGTCTCATCGAGCGCCACCTTCTCAGAGAACAAAGTGGTTCAGCGCGGCTGCTTGCCAATCAGCGAATATGAGGGGCTAAACTTTGCTAAATGCTCGCCCGGCAAACCTCCGAAGGACCTGCTGAAAGCATCTGTTGCAAAAGGTCAACGTTACCAACAAACCCTGAAAATTCAGCTCTGCCAAAAATACCATGAGAGTCGTTGAAGGTGTCTAACGTTAACCAAGGTTTGAGTGGCCTTCAAAGCAGATCTTGCTCTAGGCACCTGCTATGTCTCTTAGCAGTTTAAGTAAAGCGCACTGCTAAATTCCCAGAGCCGGCTGTCGCGAAATGTATGAGAGATGATGTGTAGGGCCCTAGCCGAAAACTCATCCACAAATGACAGGCAAACCATACAGTGGACACTCCCGAGCAACTGCAGCTTGCATCATCTTTACATTCCAAACACAGCCTTGTAAAATATCTGGCCAACCGGAGCAAATGCTTGAATGCTTGCGAGACCCGAGGAAGCTTGACAAATCCTTCGAGCAAGCCTTCCATTGACCCCCAGTTGCCTGGTGACCCTGGTAGAGCAAGAGTTTTAATCCTTTTTTGGTTTTTGGGGGTCGATTCCATTAGAGGCGATGCCAATGAAACTCAACCAACAACACATAGAAACGGGTGAGCCCTTCTGGGGATTTACCTCTTTTGGGCGTGTCCCCTGCCCAGCAAATTGCCATAAATAGCGGACTTCGAGCGTGCGCTCGCCCCTTGGACCCCAGGCAGCTGCCGTGGACCACTGCCACCTCAGCACGGAGGTGGACGCTTTCCGTCTCAGCTTCGATGTCAACCTCTGAAGCACCAGCAAAAAAAACCCTCTGCAAAATGGCGCAAGCCTGCTGCCTTGAGTGTTCCTGCCAAGGTCACATGAGCTCCTAAGTCCCCAAAGGCCTCTTAGTCACCCATGCTGGAACCACCCAGAAGCTGGGCTGTCCTCAGATCCCCCGCTAAAAGTTAAACTTTTAGTGGGTTGAATGGAAATCCCCACTAAACACTACAAGGCTAAAAGGCTAAGGGGATGGCTGGGAACCACCCCGAAGCATAAAGCTGAGTCCTGAATCGCACGCACACGCCCTCCTGAGCCACAGGCTCACTGGTGCCTTTGCCTCAGAGCGTCAGGGGGTCAAAGCCTTGCACCAGTTGGCCTTTGGCCCATGTCTCGCAAAGGCTAGGCAAACTCTCCGACAGCCGGTGCTCACTTGTTCAGTGACCCTGGAAAACAAGGGAACTCTTGTTGGGGAGGACCATTTTTGGTGGGGCAGCCACCAAAAAAAGAGGCCACTGAACAACTGAGGGTACTTGATCCTCGTACTTGTGGACTTGATTTGTATGATGTGCATTGGGCCATCCCTGGCACTACTTGGTCACTTTGAAAGTGGTTGCTTTGGCATCAAAGAACATGGGCCAAACCCTTATTTCCCAGAAATGTGATCCTGTTGCTTTTTCGTTGCTTTGCAAACAGGTATGGAGCCTGATCGCAAACACAAAAAGCCTTCCCTCCAGCACAAGTTCCTTGAGCCAGCCTGAACCACAGCAAAAAGGTTCAGCCACTGGGAAGTAGTGATGCAACGTGTGCAAATTCCTCGAGTACATTCAAACACAGTAAAAGTGATGAAAAGTAGGATTGGCTAAACCCCGCTTTCCAGCTGATTGCCCCTCTCACTGGCGCTCTAAATGGGCTGAACGCATGGCTGCTAGGAGCCGGGCTTGCCTAACGACTGGTGTTTTTCTGTCTTTGGTCAACACATTGCCAAGATCGGCCTGCCTCTCTTGAGGCACATTCACTTCCAAGCAAGCACCCAACGGGCAGGTCCCTTCAAGAGAAACATGGTCCTCCAGGGGCCAGTAAGGTTCCATGCGCCTGGGTGGGCAGGCCTTTGACCGACACTGGGGCGCCAACTTTGCTCCTGCTTGCCTCCCTCGTCCGCCTCCGAAAGGCGACAACAGCACAAAGCCACAAGAACTCATCACTGTGGCTGCAAAGGAAGTCAGGCGACCTCAGAATACTGTGCAAGGCAGCTTGACAATTGCTTCGCGCAGTGCTTGCAAGCTGGCACCTGCTCCAACCTGTTGCCACCTTTTTCAGGCCAGTTTAACATCTACAGTTTTAGGGTAGGTCTATGCATTCGTCCAACAAGGTAGTCTCAAAAGGAGCGTTGCAAAACAAAAGCTGCACTTTCGGGTGAGTCAATACATCCTTTCAATACGTCAATTAGCCTTCAAACTCTCTGTCTGACAACTGACAACACTGACTCCGTTGGCCTGCGAGGCATCAGGCCTGGCGCGTGCACGTTTCCCCTGCATCCACAAGGCCTGAAATACAAAGTCAAGCAAATTCCAGCTGCTTTGGGGTTGCGCATCGATATTCGTGGCCGGGGCGCAGCAAAAACAACATCGGGCTTACTGGTGGCAATTGCCCGGGTCTGGTTGTCAGCTTTGTCCACGTCACCCCCCATGTAGCCACCCCAAAATTTGCGGCGGTTGCCCGTGCCGTTTTGCCCCTCCCTTTGCTCCGCCTCTCCGACTGCTTGGCCTCCTCAGCTTCGTGTGACGCGCGTCTGCCCGAGCCCAGCCATGCGGAAGCACGGGAACCGGCTGTTGAAAGCGCAAGCAAGAAACCAAGTGGAGCAAAGAGGGTGCAAAAGCAACTGAACTGGATAGCCCTGGTCTGTAAACTTTGCGTAATTGAAGAAATGTTCGACATGTCAGAAGGTCAAATCAGAACCAAAACCAAGCGCTGTCAACATAGCCTTTGGATTCACTGCACTTAACTCACCCTTCTGGCGAGTGCAACACGGTCCAATGAACCACCGTTACATCCACCAAAAAGTTGGCTTTGGCACAACCAAAGCACTGCAGCACTGAGAACACAAGAAAGCTCAAGTGCAAACGATTGATCCAAACGACACCCGCCGTCCTCGGCATGCCTGGCCGACAAGGGGTGGCAAAGGCCGCCCCAAGGCTTGGGTTGGGTCCAACATACCTCGAATGGGGTGGTCTTGGTTGACACGCTTCAAGGCGGACCAGAAATCCTGAACACTTTCTTTTGCTTGAGTGGTTGCGCAACACTCCTTCTAAGACTGCGATTCAAAGATTGACCATCATGGATCCAACATAGAAAGAGAGAGGAACTCAAGAGGTTGACGTGCTTTTGGACAAGAAAAGTGGAATTCTTTGTTTGTTCCTTTTGGGTACTTCCGAACAAATGATGCGTCCCTTTAGTTTTCAAAACCTGGCTTCCACAAAGGGAACTCGGGCTATGAAAGGCCCGTTCTCGAGCACGATCAGGCCTTCGCTTCCTTCTGGACCTTGGGTTGCACGACATTTTTTGTTTTCCAAGGCCGCCTCCTGAAAAAAGGAACCCTGCTTTTCCTGGACACTTATTCGGTTTGCATAGTGGCTGGACAAACCCATGCCTAGCTGTAATTAACTTTGATTGTTTTGCCTCTGTTTGCCAAAGCCAAACGGGGGAAAACAAAAACGAACAACAACAACAAAAAAATCCAGTAATCATAGATTCCCTTTAAAACCAACAGGGGAAGGTAACACAAAATATTCATTCCTGAGCCAGGCACGCGCTGCTTGAGGACTTTGTGCGCTTAGAATGGCCTGGCTCGGCTCGGCATCAGTGAGAAGTGGCCAACCCCCACTGTTCTTTAGGCAGGCCCGTGGATGTCGGTGCTGCTTTCCTAAGGTCCTTGGGCTTGGGGCGCAACGCCGGTATTCTAGGACCAGGCAAAGGAGAAAAAGAACCAAGTGTCAAACAAACACATCGGTACTACGCAAGTGTTTCACATCAATATGTTCTTTCGGCTGCGCCACGGTGGGCACAGCCGGCAGAGAAAGCACCATCTGCATAGTTGCCGCATTTGGAAACCAATCTGACGAAACCCTGGAAGAAAGCCAAGGAAACCCATGGAGACCGATTGTGAGCCCATGGCAGCTGCAAAACCCAAACGACATGCGTCCGAAACGCGCGCCTTTCGTGTCTGGAGCTCTGCCTGGGTGATAGAACATGCACCGGCATGGGCCAACTGCACATAGGTGGCTTTTGGAAAAATAGATGGCCCGGGTAAATGGAACAAAACCCATCTGAACCAGTGCCATCTATTTTTAACCAAACTAACCCAAAAAGGACGCCTGTGCGACTGCGCCGTTGCCCGCATATGCTCATGTGAGCCGAGCTTGGCCTTCAGATCTGCGCTTGCCGGCCAGGCAATCGCTTTTTTCTGATTTGCCCCGCACGAGGAGAAAAACAACTGCGGCTCCAACAAACCAACAACTTTTTCAGCCAGGGTAGGACAAAAAAACAACAGAATTGGTTGCAGCCACGGCCCCGGCGTCTGTCCTCATCGCCCGACAAGTCGTCCTGGGCAGGGCTTACACCAGCGCCCCCTCACGGCAGGATCCCAAAGAAATCTCCAGGATTGCCAACTACAAGGGCCGCGCTAAGATTGGATCCAGCACGTCAACATGGTCTCTTTTCCGTGGTGACACCATTGCAAGCGCTTTGAAGCGAAATGGAGAAATCCAGAGCTGCAACGAAGAAGATGAATAAAACCCGCGCCCAACATCACCTCCCGGACGTGATGTTGGGTCCCATCTTCATGGTGGTCATTTACAGTCCAACAAAGGGTCAAGAAATCAGGCCGCTTCACACATGATCAAAGGGCACTGGTCAAAAGGGCCCTTGTCCTGTTCACGTACACCTGCAGGTCTCGTCCACAAACAACATCCTTCATTGGAGGGGGGGGGGGCAAGAAGCCCGTATCAGGTGCTCCAAAAGTCACAAACGGTTACTGGCCCGCCCTTGTCAAACCAGAAAAGCTAGCCAGCGTACTATGAACAGGGCCCGTGCTGAGGACACTAACCTCACACTGCAACAGCAAGCAGCCGGGAAGAAACTTGGCCCCTCAGGAGACCGAAGCAAACTGACACCAGGGATGTGGTCAAATTCGAGGCATGACTGCTGCTACATTCTAAACTACACGAATTGTAGAAGTGCTTTACTTTGCCACCTGCAGAACGCAACATTTGTCGCAACACTACCTCGCTGAAGGATCGGAGGAACCCGAAACACCTGGGCATATCCGATGGCACATCAAGAAATCATCAACCGGATTGGCTCTGAGCTGGACATGCGATATGGCAAAGCGTCACCACAACATCCAACAAGCACAAATTCAAAGGGAGAGCGCATCAACCCCGACCAACTTGCAAAAGCCCTCCCTGTGCTGCCTATGCTCCCTGCAGCCAATGATCAAGGGTTCCTTTATCGCAAATCTAAGTGACCAACAGACTGCCCCTGCAAACCGCCAAAGCGGCTTAATGTTGACCCCGGATTAATAAACCCCTGTTTCTTTTTGAGGGGAACACCCCCATATTAATGAACAGGGGTGTTTTCTTCCGGCGTCAACATTAGCTCAGTTGTTCAGTGACCCTGGAGAAAAAAAAGGGAACCCTTGTTGGGGAAGACAATTTTTCGTGGGGCCACAAAAAAAGGGAGAAAGAATTGGTGCCACTGAACAACTGAGTTAGACTGGAAGAAGTTGAGTTTCCGGGCCAAAGGCGGCAGCTGCATCTGCTCTTGGACTTCCTGCGCCCAAGAAAGAAACCTCTGGACTCGACACCCCGCCAAACGACAAAAACCCTTGCTGGAAAACCATGGGTTTTTCAACAGCCAAATCATACCCCCAGTGAACATCAAAATCCAACCACTAATTAAAATAGGCTCTAAGATGGGTGGTGAATTCACCTACACCAAAATGGTATCCCATTGGTTTTGACCCACAGCCATTTGCCCCCCACCAACGTAGCGCCTGTGGTAGGTACCTGAAAGATCAGTTTCCTCTTGAGCGAACCCTGGCGCCATGTTAGTGAGAGGGAGGCTAGTTGGTGGCTGGCGAGTTCCACGCTTCACAGCCAGTGATCGCGACAGAACCGCACCTCTTGCCCAGAAAGGGATGAACATTTTCCAAGGGCCCTATACCGATGAACTAGCATGGGTTCAACTGCGGAAGGCGTGTCATTTGCGAGGTTGGTATCAATGGGGGGGGGCCTCTGACATGAGCGAGCCTCAGCTTTTGCCCCGAGCTTAACATGACATTTCCGGATGGTCCGTATATGCCAAGCCTTACTCTGTAAAATGACGTCATAGGAAATGTGATAGAGGTCTCTGAGTGCATTCTGACGTTGGCATGTCCTTGATCAGCGTCTCTGGCGGGCGAATCTCCTGGCAGGGAAGAGGCGTCGCCAAGTCAAGTTGAACCCGGATTGGTCACCCAAAGTGAAGGGACACCATCCAACATCAAACAATCACCCCCTCGTCAGTCAACCGTGCGTTTGTTATAGAAACCGGTTAAAGGGGGTTGATTAAACGCGTCCTGCCGTAAAAAAAAAAAAAAACCTCCGGTGGAAGAAAACACCACACAGCACATGTCGCTCTCGGCATCTGCCAGCCTCGTGAAGCTGCACAGGCTCACTCAGCAGACCCAGCGGATCAGGAGACCGCCATTCGGGTGCGAACTCTGCGAAGGTTTGCTAGAGGTTTTTGACTTTTAGCGGTTTAATACGGAAAACCCATGAGCTGGCAAAAGGTTAAAGTCCTAAGATCCCTTGGCCAAATGCACCAAAGATTCAATGAACTTGATGCCATCTGAGACTCATAGCAACCAGGTACAGGAAATGTTCAGAACAGCTTGCCACTTCCGGGGATGTTCCTCGGAGGGTTCGTCTGACAGGTGGAATCCCACTAGTCACTAGGCGTAAAGGCAACTATCGTGAGCAGCCAAAGACATGCATGCACAGGCCTCGTCTAGGCTCTCTTCGCTCGCTGCATCCTCCTCCTTGTTGGTTTCATATGTGACAAAGGCCTGGGCAATCGCTTTTTCTCCGGCGCAGGACTACTCAGGAGGGCTTGACAAAGAAAAGGGCAGGATTTACGGCGGGCTTGAACTCTATTATCACCAAAAGAGCAAACACATTGGGACCTGTGTGGAATGTGCAAGGCTTGTCCTTCGTGTTGCCCAAAGCCGCAGAGTGTTCACAGGCCTGAGTGTTAAGGTGCAACTCGCACAACATGCGGTTCAAATATGTGTTTTTGATGGTTTTAATCAAACATGTTGGATTCATGATTCTTTCATGTTCCGTGCACGCCCAATCTCACCAAAACGGAAGCACAGTGGACCGTGGCCAAATTCGTGATGTTGAAAAAACGAAACAGAACACCCAATAGCGACCCCTCCAGTCGGCTGCAACAAGAAAGCCCGGCCCACACACACACACACCAAAGGTGCTCTGGACAGGTGCTGCCGGAGTGTATTCTAGGGCTCCTAATGGTAGCTTGCTCAAACCTGGTGCAAAAAAACATGCCCAGCTAGGTAAACCAACCTCAACGATTCCTTCAAGTTCCTTCATCTATGGGTTACCTTGGTGATTGACGAGTTCGGCTTGGAAAGGATTGATCTTCATCAACATGGGGTTGCAACCCTGTCTTCCACAAACAAAAGTGGGCTTCCCATCCCATGACTATTTGTGCCTTCCATGAAAAGGCATCCCTTGATATCACAGCCAGTCACAACCAAAGCCATCCATCTTCAACGACCAAGGGGCAGCTGATAACGACCGTTTCGGCGCAGTTGAACCAGGGCCAACTGGCAAAGGCAACCCTTGACGCAGTACCATGCACCAACCATCTTGGCGCATTGATTCATACAGGTCATATCTCGTCCCAAATGTAAAAAATGCTCACAATGAAACACCAACCCCACTCCCTTCTCTTCAAAAGGCGGCTGGAGTTCCCATCCGGACTGGACTCGCGCCTGGCCCTGGTGCACCTGAAGCTTCTTTGGCCTGGGAACGACTCGTGACCCGAGTCGCCCGGAGAGGTGCCCATGCAAAAAAACGAGGGCGCCCCCTTGCCACGCGGCCACGCGGCCACGTGCCAAAGAGCTTGGGGCAGTTTTTTGCAAAACCTTCCTATTGACCTCGTCCCACGTCTGCGTTCTGGCTGGTTCTGGCCGGTTCGGTCGCGCTGGGGCCCCCCACTTTGCACCGCCCGCAGTGGTGAACTCGCGCATGGAGAAGGACCAGCTCTAGGCCACGTGATGAGGTGTCGCTGATCAACCGGTGGACGGGTTGCTAATTACTGTGGATGGACAAAATCCTGCGCCACTATGAAGCCATAGGAAACCATTGTTCGGAAATTGTTCGTTGGTATTTACAGGGGAATCATCAGTTCAGGTTTTTTTAGGTGCTGCAGGATTTCGTCCATCCACAGTATGACCAAACGCTTCCGAGAACAGCGACCTGGAACCGCAGATAAGCTGAACGCGTGCAAAGTTTCATGTTGCTGCTGTACGTGTTGCTGCCGGCTTTGGGGCAGTCCATCCTCACAGAAGCCTAGGGGAAGTCCTTTGCCACGACTCAGAAAGGGATTCGGAGGCCTGTGGACAACCGCAATCACAGCCCCCAAATATTCGGCATTCACCACTCCCTTATCAAATTGATACTGGCAGCCCGCTGGCTGAAGAACTTCTCATTGTTATTATGACTCATGCCAAGCCTTAAGGGGAACAATCAAATCCGGGCATGAAAGGGTCCGACCCAAAACCCATGGCGACAACTCAAAAGGGTGTCACCGACCCGCATCAATTTTTGACCGACACCGTCCATTATTCCCGCATCCGGGTTTTGATTGTGGCTCAGGTCACTTGCAAACCCTGATGTTGCTTGAAGTCAACGCTATCCAAGGCAACCCAAGAGGATCCGCCATGCTGCTCATTTGGGTCGATCTTACACCCCTCAGCAAAAGGTCGTTGGACCCAAGCTTAGAAGAAATCAATTTGCCTGCAAAAGGTCTAAGGCTACGGGGCGATTCGGTCACATCAAAAACCAACCATGTATCTGGGCTGCCCTCAGATCCCACGCTAAAAGTTTCACTTTTAGTAGGTTAAATGCGCAAATTGCGACTAAACACTAAAAAATGCTAAATGGAAGCTGCAACTAAACTGCGGCTAACTGGAAGTGGTTAAATGGGTCAAAAAGCTAAAAGATGCTGAGGAATCGGATGGCCTTCGGGAGCCACCAACTAGGTCCTCCAGTAGAGAGGTTAGAATAAGGGTACCCTTTCCTTTTTCCGTAGTCCATTTTAGTAGGGGAACCCTCCCCAAAAAAAGGGGAGAGAAGGGCACTACTGGGGGACCTAGCCAAGGTATGGATTTGCTAAGGCTCCGGCATCTGTAGCCGTCTGTTGCGCCAAGACTTCTGGCACCTCTCCCGAAAATCAGGTGGCCCCGATAGCAACGATGCAACCCTGGGCAAAGGGGCCTGGTTGGCTGCCCCTATAAACCATCCAACTGTTGGTTTCCTTATACGGAAATCCCTGGGTTCATTCCCACATTCCCTAGTGAGCACCAACAAGTTACTAAGGGGTTTGAGCAAAGCTACGAATTTGGGGCGAGGGGGCAGGGATCCCTACATGATACACCCTAACATTGCCTGGTAAATGGTGGTGTCCCTTTATGTTGGAAAATGCCATGTTTCAAATGGGGAAAATGTATCTTGTAAGGAGCCCTGCTGAGCCTACAGACATGAAATCTACAGAGTGGCATCTGCCCACAAGTCAATCAGAATCGCAGTGCCGTTGGCCTGGGGCCTGATGGCTGCGTCTGCAGAAAAGCGGCAGCAGGTCCACGCAACTTATAACATACCTACGCATGAAGTAGACGAAGCAGGCCTCCGCAACTTCCCTTTGGCTTCCCTTTTGGACACGTACCTTTGGTTTTCCTTTTGGACAACCCCAAAAAGGGGAACCACCTCAATCGAGCCCATTTCGGTCCATGAGCCCCAAGGTCCCCAAAAGCTTCTGCCGGGCATCGGGGGCCCCGGTCCTTCCACCACCCCCCCACCCCGCCCCCCCGGACTGGTCCCGGCCTGGGGGATGCAGAAGAAGACTTTGGGCTCGGAGACCTGGGCCAAAAATGGGGCCACGACAGGAAAATGGCCGAACGCCCATCCAAAACCAGGCAATCGCCGTGGGAATCCCCTGCTGGCTGCTTGGAAGAAGTCCCAACCTGTGGTCTGCCACGAAAATGGCCTTCCGAAAAGTATCGACTCTAGAAACTCAGGGAGTGAGGAGGGCAGGATTTTCTAGGTGACCGTTTGGATGCCTCCATGGATACCCCGTCAAAATAGGAAACTCGATGGACATGTGCCAGCTGGGACCTGGACAGAAATGGCATCAAGCCAGAGTCTCTTTCACATCGAAGGCTTAGTTTCCCTTGGGTTTCCCTTTGGCCTTTGGTTAGCGAAATCTATCGGTTTCTATTTGGGGGTGGGTGCCATGTTGGGTGAAAAGCCGTCCCTCGAGCAATTGTCGATTTTGACACACAGTTAAACGACCAAAAGAACTAAAGCTGCTGCCAAAATGGTGCCCGCTCGCTTTTGGCACGGGGCTTGTGTTTGCTGGCTTAGCTTTCGGATTCGTCACGGAGAAGGAGCCACTTTGTTGGGTCCCTCGAGGTGAATCCACATATACGAAACATACACGTATGGATAAATATATGAGACAAAATATATAAATATGCGTGTATATATGTATAATGGCCTAGCAACAAACTCCCTCGCATCCTGAAAGCAACTTTCGACATACTGTGGTTCACTTCAAGGGAACGCCGGCCAGATCCGGCCAGAACCTGGGGCCATGAACGAAAACACCCTCAAAATCACCCTTCAAGTGGGTATCAAAGACATCTTTCCAACAAAAGAAACACAGCTTGCACGTCCACTACTGAAGCCAACAGCCGGCAGCAGCTCTTTTCTGACGCGTGCGCTGAAGTCCTGCGACTTGGTCCACATCAGCCGCAAGAGCGCCCTGATTGTGTGACTAACTCACCTGCCCAAACGACCTGGAACATGCATTTCCTTGAGGTGTCGCTGACAAATCACACATGAGCATGACTAGTTTATTTGAAACCACTAACTCAAACAAATCCTGTAAACTGGGAGGGGTCCAAGGTCGGCTTTGGACATCTGAGTCTGAATGAAAACAAAGCAGGTCCAGCAGTTTGCTCCCGTACCCTTTGTAAGGAAGTCAGCGTGCGGCTCCAAGGGTTGGTCCAACCGCATGTTTATGCATGTCAACGTTCAAGCAGTTGTTGATGTGCATATATCGTGTATATATATATATTATATACCTTATATATATATATGTGGCTATGTATTATGTAAGTGTGTATTTATGTATTTATGTGTTTATGTATTTATGTATGTATGTATGTATGTATGTATGCATGCATGCATGCATGCATGCATGCATGCATGTATATATATATATATATATATATGTGTGTGTGTGTGCGCATTTAGGCAACACGCAAGTCGGTTCCTTCATATTGTCTTCCCGCAATGGCCAGTTGTTTCGCAGAGGAAAGCAATAGGACAAGGAAGGTAGACATAAACCATCCAACACGATCTTGAGATTGACATCTTCACCGTAAGGTACCCAGGCTCAGACGCGGATTTCCAGTCACAGGCAACAGGCCGGCAGGCAATCGCTGGTGCAGAAGACGTTGCTGGCACGAGCCTGGCGCAAGCCGCAGGTAGAAAGCCATGGAAGAAACACCTGTCCAGTTGCAACCATCAACCCTGGCAGAAGATGAGTTAGAACCCTTCGGGGGGTCAACCATCTTGACTGGGGGACCCGCCAAACAATCAGGGACTTGAACAGGATTCCTGCAAAAGGGTGCTGCTTTGCGAAGGGACCCTCTCCATCGGCATCAGCAGGTAAAATCGATTTGCGGCATCTACGCTGGCCCCAATGCGTCCTTCAAGGGACTTTGAAACTTATACTGTGGATGGACGAAATCCTGCACCACCTAAGAAGCCATGAGAAACCAATTGCTTCTTGGTATGTACAGGGAAATCGAATCATGCCAGGGTTTCTTTGGTGGTGCGAAATGGATTTCGTCCATCCACAGTATGTCAGCTCTGCCTGCACAGAGGCCCTCTGCAAGCAGAAGTCCCCTGTCGCCACTTGGCTCTCCGAGGTCTTCTGCCACCAAACATCACCTGAAGCTGCCGCGCTCGGATGTTGGGTCAAACAGAACGTGGGAACGGTACCCGAACTGGCCTTCACCCAGGGAAAGCCAGCACTAAACATGCAAATTACAGATCTTATACAATGAAACAAGCAACGAACCGTGCAAACCAATGGACAACCAAACAAAATAACCAGCGACACAGCAAGTAAACCAGGCACAACAATGAAAAACGCTCAACCAACCAACCAACCAACCAAACAACCAACCGCCCAACCACCCAACCGCCCAACCGCCCGACCAGTCGACCGTCCCGCAAACAAAGAAACAAGCAAAAACCATATTGCAATCGAGGGACAGGCAAACAACGGCAACAAAACCGCAAACAAACACACAAACACACAAAGAAGAAAAAAAAACAGGCAGGCAGGCAGGCAGGCAGGCAGGCAGGCAGGCAGGCAGGCAGGCAGGCAGGCAAGCAAGCAAGCAAGCAAGCAAGCAAAACAACCACAAGCCACTAAACAAACAAGTATGCAAGCAAAGAAAAAAACAAAGAAAGAAATATCAAACTAAGGACATAAAATAATTAAATGAATGACAAAAACAAACAATAAGAAATAACGAAACAAACAACAAAATAAATAAACAATGAGACATAGAGAGCGAGAGAGAAAGAACAAACGAAAGACATGAAGAAATAAATAGACCCATAAATAAACATATCACACAACCACAACCAACCAACCACCCAGCCAACCAACCACCCAGCCAACCAACCAACCAACCAACCAACCAAACAAACACAAACAAACACAAACAAACACACAAACACAAACAAATAAAAATACACAGACTAACAAAGAAGCAAGCAATCAAGCAAACAGGCAGGCAGCAAACAGCAAGCAAGCAAGCAAGCAAGCAAGCAAGCAAGCAAGCAAGCAAGCAAGCAAGCAAGCAAGCAAGCAAGCAAGCAAGCAAGCAAGCAAGCAAGCAAGCAAGCAAGCAAGCAAGCAAGCAAGCAAGCAAGCAAGCAAGCAAGCAAGCAAGCAAGCAAGCAAGCAAAACAGACGTACGTTAGACAAACAGCTGGACAAACAGCTGGACCAACAGACAGACTTTCAAACAACACATACAGTAGACAGACAGGTAGGCAAACAGACAGAGAAACAAACAGAAAGGTCGACGGACAAACAAACAACAAATGCAATCAAACATTTTTTAAGGGAGAACAAACAAAAAAACGCATGGCAGCAACACCGACGTGTTGAGTTGAGATATCTCGGATTCAAAGAGGGGACCACGTCAAACCACAAACTTGTAATTCAGGTAGTAGGCAAACCCGCGTGTTGTTGGCCCTCATGTTCAGCTGGTTTCGATGCAACCAGCATCCTATATTGAGATTCTTGTAGGGGACACTGAACCTTGATCTTCCAGGACCCCGAAAAGGAAAAAATAAGAAAAAAACAGGCCTTCGGCAGATGTTCCATTTGGAACCAGGAGCAAAATCAAGAAGGACCCTTCTTTTCCAGCTCCTTTCAAGACAAAGGATGGGGAATCAGCTGGTTCTTGAAAGAACGATGGTTGCGAAGAATGGGGAATCAACCCCTAGAATCCCCTATAATATTGAGATTCTTGTAGACACCGAAGTTGAGTGAAGTCTAGGGCTCGAATGTTATCCCCAGATCAACCAACCCCTGGTTGATTAATGGGGGGGGGAGGGGGGTCGTCCCCCTTTGGGATTCAAACGACTTTTGAGGGAACACCCCCTAATAATGGGACATAATGGGACGGGTTTATTAATCCTGGGTCAACATTAAATCCGACTAGACTTGGTTACTGTTGACCCCCCTGCAAAAAGTGAATAACTTTTTGGGGGGTAGTCGAAAACACCGAAATATTTCAACCAAAAGTTAAAGTCTAAAGATCCCTTGCCCAATAGCAGTCAAGTAGAGATCGCCGCGGCGCCGACGTCCTCCTGCATGGGCACCTTGTGCATGGGCCGCGCTGGTTCTCTGCCTCGGGCCTGGCCGTGTCTCGGGCCACTCCAAACACCAGGGATTTTTCATTGGGGCTTGTGGTGAAAATATTGACATGCTTTTCCACGGTAGAGACATGAGAAATCTGTGAACATATTAAAAGGTCGGTATCCTAGCAGGTAGATGGTGGGATCACAAAAGGGGTTCCCTCTCTTGCTTTTTATCCATTGATCTTGTCCATGCTACTGTAAAACAGTGAAATGCATGCTACCCCATGGTAGAGAAATCCATTTTGAGTCAGGTAGCCCTAAGACAAGTCTGGACAAATTATAATAATTTCTACCTCGTACCTCGAATTATTAAAAAAGTAATAAAATACTACCTCGCAAATTAAGGGTCCACCTCGCACCTCGTATTTCGGCGTCTTCCTTGCCTCCTAAAAGAGTGTAAAATTGGAGGGGGGTTGAGCCAGATGTATTGTTGAACCTTTTTTTAAAACGTGTGTGCTTCAAGCTTGTTAAGGGCGATTAAGCAGAAACGGCCGGTCTTGACAACTTGAGACCAGTCTCAATGAGAGACAAACAAGGGCCGGATCTTCTCAAACGTCTGTGTTTTCAAGCTTTTCAAGGCCAACTAAGCACAAACGGCTGGTTTTTGAGAATTTGAGGCCAGTCTGAATGAGGGACAGCGAAGGGCCGGATTTCTCAAACGCGTGTGTTTTCAAGCTTTTCAAGGCCAATTAAGCAGAAACGGCTGGTTTTTGACAAGTTGAGGCCAGACTGAATGAGGGACAGAGAAGGGCCGGATTTTCTCAAACGCGTGTGTTTTCAAGCTTTTCAAGGCCAATTGCGCAGAAGCGGCTGGTTGTTGAGAAGTTGAGACCAGTCTGAATGAGGGACAGAGAAGGGCCGGATTTTCTCAAACGCGTGTGTTTTCAAGCTTTTCAAGGCCAACTAAGCAGAAACGGCTGGTTTTTGAGAAGTTGAGGCCAGTCTTAATGAGACAGAGAGAAGGGCCGGATTTCTCAAACGAGTGTATTTTCAAGCGTTTGAAGGCCAATTAAGCAGAAACGGCTGGTTTTTCGAAGTTTCTTCAGGCCAAATAAGCAGAAACGGCTGGTGTTGGAGAACCTGATGCCCGCCTCAATGAAAAACAGAGAAGGGCCGGATTGTCTAAAACATCTGCATCTGTGTTTTCAAGCTTTTCAAGGCCAACTAAGCAGAAACGGCTGGTTGTTCGGAATTTGAGGCCAGTCTTAATGAGACAGAGAAGGGCCATATTTTCTCAAACGAGTGCGGTAGCAAGCATTTTAGGGCCAAATAAGCAGAAACGGCTGGTTTTTGAGAACCTGATGCCCGTGTTAATGAAATTCAGGGCTCGGATTGTCTCAAACATGTGCTTTCAAGCTTTTTACGGGGGTCGCAATCTCGCACACCTGGCCACACTTGGCGCCCCGGTGCGCCGAATAACACCCCACAGATTTGAGAAATCCTTATTTCGGAAACCACCTCGTAATTCGGGGTTTGGGGCTCGCCTCAGGCCAGTGAGCTCGCTATAATTTGTCTAGACAAGTGGGTACTTGGCATAGGGGGCAGGTGTGCATGACTTTCTCCAAATCGAAAAGTCATAGCCCCTAGGCACCCCTCAAAAGGCCGACAGTAGTCAGTGACCCTGGAAAAAAAGGGAACCCTTTTTGGGGAAGACCATTTTCAGTGGGGCAGCCACCAAAAAAAGGGGAAAAAGAAAAAGGGTGTTACTGAACCACTGAGGCAAGACTGGGGCAGGGCAATCTAGTTGCATGCTGCATGACCCTCTGGAGCTTGATTCCGCCATCCACTCTCGCCATGGGAGCCGATCAAGGCCTTACCTTACCCGGTTCTGCCAGCCGACCTCTCGCAACGCGTCCTCACCGCTCTGGCGAATGTTGACCCGTACTTGCTGATCCTAAGTGGCAGGAGCGAAGCACAAAGCCTCATCACTGGCTAGGTGTCGAGGGGGTCCATGTGGATAAAAGCCGTGGTTCTTTCTGTGTTTGAAAGATGAGACTTCGGCAAGGGAACTCGAACCAACAATGGACATTCAGGGGCTAGCCCCCCCCTGACCGCGTCTCCTTGGGTTGGATCTCTACCTGATCTCCCGCCCAACACGAGGGAGTCAGTAAACCCTTTAAATTGCTGGTTCGCTTTGGTCCACTCCTTTGAAACGAAAGCAGGTATTCCGGAGAAAGAATGACACACCCATCGTTCAAATGCAAAAGGCGCATCCGAAAAGCAAACAATTAGAGGACGCATCCAAGTTGCAAAGAAACAAGCGTTCCCCAACAAAAACACAAGCAATCACAAGCAGCTCCCTTCATCAACAAACACATTCCAACCAACAAAAACAAAAAGGACCACCAGCTTCCCTTTCAAAGAGGGGTAGCTGTTTCAATTTCAAAAACACAAAGGAAAACCAAATCCCTTTTTCGGAGAACACTGAGAAGCACAAAGAAACACCGCTTTGCAGAAAACACAACCTATCTCAAAACAACTAGGTCCTCCAGTAGAGAGGATAGAATAAGGGCACCCTTTTTCCTGCAGTCTATTTTACTAGGGTCCCGACCCCCCCCCCCAAAAAGAAACGGGAGAGAAGTTGGCACCACTGGGGGACCTAGACAAACGCCCCCAAACAAGAAACGGGAGAGAAGTTGGCACCACTGGGGGACCTAGACAAACGCCCCCAAAAAAGAAACGGGAGAGAAGTTTGCACCACTGGGGGACCTAGACAAACGCCCGCAAAAAAGAAACGGGAGAGAAGTTGGCACCACTGGGGGACCTAGACAAACGCCCCCAAAAAAGAAACGGGAGAGAAGTTGGCACCTAGCTGGGGGACCTAACGCCCAGCGGTTCCAGCGGCTTCGACCAACCGTCACCTCCGGCCCCAAGGCGCCAGGCCGTTCAGCTCCAGGAACTCCCGGACCGCGAGCTGCGCCTGGGGCCAGGAGCCCCAGTCGTCGATGATCACGAAGCCTCCTGGAAACCGGGACCGTTTGTCCACCCCCAAAAAAAAACGGGGGAGGACAAAACACTAGAATCATACTAGTAATAAACAAAAAACATAATTTATCTCTCTCTAAAAAACAGAATTACCCTTGTCTATTTTCTAACTTTGTTTTTTTTTTGGGGGGGGTTCCACCATGCGTCCCCTTAACTAGGGTAAGGCCAGGAACTCAAGAAGTGAGTAAGTAACCAAGGGGACCCTTGAAGTTCTGGAAGAACAATGGTAGGTTACCATAGTAGTGGTAACTGCGATCCACTGAGTAAGGTCAATGTCTTTCTTAGAGGGCACTCTTTAGGGCAACCATGTCAAAGAGCAATTTTAGGGAATTCCCGTAGTTAGGCACAAATGTTCCTTGGATTCCATATGATTCCATTCAAACCTTAACCCTACAAAGGGCTAAGACTCAAAAAAGACGAGCCACCCATCTTCCTTGCCCCAAAGGAGCGCGGGCGCACACCAAAAGACAAGCCCAAGTGCCGCCGGTCCTACCGTCACGAGGTCCTTGGCTGGGAATCAAATCAAATCCGTGCATGGATACCTTTTTAGATACAGATTCTTATGCATGCAAACAAATATATATAATATTTGTGCCTTTCTTTGGGGATACACGTATATATAGATATATATATATATATATATATATATATTGTGCATATATGATTGAAATGCTTGTATTGCCACCCACTACGGGTGGTTCTCGAAAACCATACTCCTCTGAAAGGGACCCTCTGACGGGTTCAATGTTGGGCGGGGCAGGCGAGGGAAGGGTATAAACTTTAGGATGGTTTTCCCACCCATTCAATTCTGTCTGTGCTTGACCTTGTGGAAAGACACATGCCCCAATGACTCTGACTCCCGCTTCACAACGGACAAAAGCACTCAGTTGATTGCACCTATCAAGCCAAGATGCGGCAAAGAACGCATCCCAAGGCGCCATCGACCATGCAATAAACTCTGTTGCTTGCCAAGCTTCATAGAGGTAGCAAAGAACCTCGCCGCGAGCTTCCCAAGACCGTCCACTAACACCAAAGCGCACTAAGGAACCCGACTGCCGGCAAGCATGCTGCACTAACATCATTGCTCAATTACAGGTCCTGAACATATGTTTTGCTAAGTTACAAGTCGTGACCATGCCTAGCGCCAATCACCTAAAGTTATCCCTGCAATGAAATGCACTACCTTCATGATGATTCAAGCCCAACCAAGTTGCTGAGATAAGGCACGGGGCGCAGGCGACAAACAAACCGAGGCGAACATGTGCCCCACCTGCACTACGCTGTTGTACATGTCACAATCGACCCGAAGCAGCACGAAGCGGGAGAAGGGTGGAATGCGCCACAGGGTGTCCTGCGAGACACGGAACATCCGTCTTGCCGTCTTGTATTCTGATAAATGCGTCGGGGGTCCAATTTTCTGATGCCGGTCTCTGAAGGTATGGCTCATGTTTTCAGGGAAAATGCAGGGAAGCCAGTAGATACCAGGGTTCCGTTGATTGGTTGAGGTGCACTTGGCTCGAAGCACGCCTGGCTAGAGCCGACTTGGGTGGTGAAATGAAGCCACTGATCAGCTGCTTCCTTCTGAAGGCCCAGGAACGTCTAGTGTTGAAAGCACCTCACAAGTCGGATGGTGAAGAAACCTGGGCTACTGCTCGGTACTGGCTGTGTGCCATTGAAGGCTGGCCTCAAACTTCATGTTCGGGTGTGTTTCCCTTCAAACCACCATTCAGAGGACAATGAGTGTGAATCAAGCATAGATACCCAAACTGGAGCCCTGGTAGATGGCTCCAAGGACCAAAACCTGCGGTTTTCCGGTAGTTGCTAGTTTCGACCCATGCCTCAGGACCTGTGAGGCCACTGGCTGCCTCGCTGGCTGGCTCCTGGTAGAAGCCCCGCAGCAGCACCACGCGGCTGTCCAGCACCGTGAAGTCCCGGAAGAGGTTCGCCACGGAGCGCCAGCCCTCCGCGCTGTTGTTCACGCCATTGAAGACCTGGCGGAGGGGGAGGGTGGGGAGGGTGGGGAGGGTGGGGAGGGTGGGGAGGGTGGGGAGGGTGGGGAGGGTGGGGAGGGGTGGGGAGGGGTGGGGGGTGGGTGGGGAGGGGTGGGGGGTGGGTGGGGTGGGTGGGGTGGGTGGGGTGGATGGGGTGGGTGGGGTGGGTGGGGTGGGTGGGGTGGGTGGGGTGGGTGGGGTGGGTGGGGTGGGTTGGGGAGGGGTGGCCGGGGGGAACGCAGCCACAAGCAGTGGCCATCAAGAACTTCATGGCAACCAACATTGGACCAAGGTGATGCTCCCCGCAGGTGGAAAGAAGGGCGAGTTCCGTTTCTGGGCCCCCGAGGTCTGTCACAACAACATGCAACGGCGTCAGTACAAACTGCTTGCTGTTGGAGAACAGGAGACAGCAGAAACCGCAGCCCAACAGAAAGCACGCACCTAAAAGGTTACAATTGGACTGGTGTTTTGGATGTTGTGGGGCCGGAATAACCGCAACACCCGTATGAATCAAGGGGTCCTACAATGATAGGACTCCCTGAAAACGATGTCCTTGGACATCCTGACATCCTCCAAAACCCACTTGCAGGACACCCGAAATATAAGTTGTTTTCTTCAAAGGAAAACACCTTAGCGCAACCTATGGGCTGGAGCCTTCAGATGTCTGCCACATAGCGTGAAACTGGACCTGTCAATTCCCTCTCACGGCCTGGTGAGAAGTAGGCAAGCCATGATTTTGTGTCCTTTGAAAAAGATCAATTCTTGCGCCGATCTTCAAAGTTCCTTTTGGTCGCCTTTTTGCGGGAGCCTGCGTTTGTCGTTTGAGACTGGGCTTCGGCAAATAGGAAGTGACAGGGCCCACCACGGAATAACTGTCCACGTGTAGAGGAGGGGAAAGCCCTATGGAACATGATCATTTCGCAACACGTAACGCGCGCTGGCTTCTGAATTCCCATGCATCTGATTTGAGGTAATGTTACAGGTCTGGTTGGGCGCCGGCTCCTGCATAATAATGCCAACTGCGATGTTGATCGCATTCCCTCAACACAGGCGGAGCATCTGACCAGCTTAAAGACTACATTTGTCCGAAGTGGGAAGTGCCGCGCGAACCTTGAACATGCATGCAGAACACAACCCAAAATACGCAGAAACACCACCCAATGGCAAGGGTTTCTTGTTCGCGGTGAGCGCCCTTCTTATGCTGAGGTCGATCCTCAGTGAAGTTGCCCAAGCAGCATCCATGTTTTTTGTTTCCCACTTCATTATATACATACATTCCCCCTCAAAACAGTATTTGGCATTGAGAAAAAAGCAAACACACAAACAAAAGAGAAGTCCAGAAAACGGATGGAGATCCTTCCGCGCAAGGGAGCCCGCCAACCACCCCCATGCCGTCGGAGTGATGCGTGCGGGGCGCCGCGTCCACCCCCGAGTTGTTCTGCCCGAAGCCCTGGAAGCTGTCCAGCAGCCAGACCCGCCGGATCTGGCGCTGGGCATTTCTTTGGTTTGGAGAACCAGGCCGTCGCATCTAGATGAAGCAAGAAAGGTTGCTTTCAGAATCCGCGAAGCTTGGCATTTTTTCAAAGCCTCAAGCAAAGACCCCCAAGTACAGGGCCTGAATCATGGTATGTTGGTTTTGCTCGGTCCACTATGGATTGAACAAGGCGTTGGGCCAACCCAGCCTGACGCGTGCGGATTTGGAGGTGTTCCGTCGCGAACTTCCTGGGGCCGATCGAGGACCGAATTCACAAGTCTCAAGAGGTCCAGGGTCTGTCATGGACCTTTTAGGGGCTATGAAGAGAGTCTGTCACCTAACAAAGCCCTGTATTGGGTCTTATTGGGGCGTGTCCTTGGCTTCTGAAGGCATACTCAGGGACAGCAACTCCCAAAGTACCTATGGGCCTCCTTGATGCCCCTCCGCATGCTTGTAACATGCACGACGCTGGTGGGGGGAAAAAACTTGCAGCCAGGACTCAGGAGGAGAGAGTGGCCACCTCTCCAAACACCGGCTTCTGCAATGTCCCCACGGATTTGCGCGTGGCTGGCCCAAGTCAACAGCTGAATGCTGGTCCTCATGCGGTCCTAGCCACGGATGCCGCTGATTTTGAGACAGTGCCCGCGATGTCGAGTCCTCATGGGCTCATCATTTCTAGTGGCGAAGCCGCCAAAGTTTCACCCACGATGTGCAGGACAGTTCATCTTGATCTTTTCTAGAGTGACGGACGTCAACCCAGGTTAAACCATGTCCAACTTTCAAGGAATCAAACTTCAATCCTCGAGTGTGCCATCCAAAAATGTTCACCCTTACCTGGGAAAAAAGGGAAGCAAACCACTGGGTGTGTAGGCCATTTGGCCCCTTTACTTGGGAAAATATACGTGGCTTGTAGTCCAGCCTTCTTTTGTCACCAAACAAAGCCGCCGGAAGAAAATCGGAAGAAAGGAACCCTGATCCGGCGCGTGCGACTCCTCCGAGGTCATGGTGATCTTGGGCCAGTGCTCCCCCACCAGGCGGCAGGTGCTCTCCAGCCATGGGTCCGGGGTGAGTGCCCGGATCCCCTCCCAGCTGACCCAAACGTCACCTCAGAGCTTCACGCGGCTGGGTCACATCAAAAACCTAATAAACCCACCCCAAAAAAGGGCGGCTTTCTTTAAAGCTCACCGTTATTTTTATGCACCCAACAGAACCCCAAAATGGGCGGCGTTCTCTTAGACTCCCTTTTTTTGACACCGCCCAACACGAGGTAGCCTCAAAAACAGGCACGCTCAAATGACATGGGTGCGGCTCGTCAAAAGGATTTCGACCCCACAACAGGCTTCGGCAGTCCTGTATGGCTTCTCTTTAATATAACCTGAAAGGGGTACCCTCAAAAAACACCCAAGGGCTTTCCCTGTTGGATGTTGGAAAAGAAAAACAAAAGACCCACCCGCATTGAGGTGGTTTTGCAGGGAACACCCGGACAGAACCCCTTCATTGGGACTGCGGCTGACAGGAGTCGAAAACTTGAATACTTGGATAACCAGTTTAGAAGTGGTTGACAACCCTACTTGCAAGGCCACCTCTCCCTAGGCATCATTCAGCCCACATGCAACAAAACCTAGTGGACAACCCCTAAGTGAGCTAATTCTCAATGCCAAAAAAGCCCACGCCCTTAAGGCCTTGTGTCTCTGGCCCAAACTTGCGAAGCAAGGACCTGGACACCAGCCCTGCCCAACTAAGCCTCCCAACTAAGCCAACAAATCCAATCCCGTAGGCAACCAAAACGTTGAGAAAGGTTTTCTTTGATTTATCTCACGGCTGCATGGCGGCCACCCGTAAACAAGCCACATCTGGAATCTGACTCTACGTCAAATACGGATTGGACAAGCCAAACAAATCAAGCATTTCCGCAAACAACCAAACTGGCCAAGTAGAGACTAAGTCTGGCATGGCTGACATTGGGGTAAGAATGGACGATACTGCATCAAGGAGACATTGACAGGGATGCATGTTGGACATTCCGGGGCCCCAATGAACTTCGTCGTTGCCACTGCCACTGAAAGGATCCATCATAGAGCGCGAGTGGCACACGTGGATGATCCCCCTGCTGGAGATTGGAATCTCAAACCACAATACGCGTGTCAGCCATGACGCGTGCCAAACCAAGCCAACAACCATAATGGAGAAACGGGAAAAAAAACCAGGCGGCTTTGGCAATGTGAATGGCTCGGTGCCAAAAGGCGTGGGGAGGAAGCCCAAATATGCTTTTATTATGCCCTTATCAAGCCCTTATTAAGACCTCATTTAAGGCTCCCCCCCCCCCTCTCCCTTCCCCCCAGCCCCCATGAATCTCGATCCAAGCTACGCGCGCTCGCAGGCAAGGCCAAGAGAATCCTCCATGGCATTGAGTGCCATCAGAGATTGCACAGAAATGGTGTCAAGTTCATGCATGCAAACACATGTTGCCGAAAACTCCGAAACGACGAAAGGGAACCCAGCGCAGAATGTAAGAACAAAAGCCGCTGTGCAACTCGCATGGCGTTCAGATGTTCCTAAGGGCGTGGACAGCTTCATGGATCCTAATCCTTCAACTTGGGCCACGAGCGCAGAAGCAGCGGGACATGACTTGGCCGGTGCAACCTTGGCATTGCGCAACGGCTCAGGGTGGTTGTCAAGATGCTGGAGCCCTCCAATGGCCGCCCTGGCACGAAGTTCACAAGCGTGAGCCAAAAGAGCTCGGTTTTGACAGCTCAGCTAAGGTTGTTTCGACGTTCATCTACAAACTGGGCACCTGAGAAGAACTGCAAACCCTTCGGGATCAATGTTACGTCAGCTTCCGTTTTGCTGGGTGGGGGCTTCGTTCTTTCGAAGATGTCCAAACATCCGGGAGGTTATGTTCAATCTTCGCTTCAGAACCACCCCTATTGGTATGGTCCTCTCCCAAAGGCTCTTGGGGCTTTCAATGGAAGACCCGACCCCTCCGTTAGACACCCCGGAGGTGGTTGGGGGTCTCAAAACCAGGTTGTTTGAAGGCCCTAAATCGGGAGCCTCTGGGCTGGATGAATTTGAAGCACATCGTTCGCCGCTCTGGTCCGCTCCATTTCTGCCGCTCGCCCACGAGACGCGATATCTCCACGCGCCCATCGCCGCTGCCTTGGGGCGACCCGTTGCGGAGAGTAAGCCTCGCTGGGCGCTCGCGAACGCCAGTTCTCCACCGTCTTCGAGATGAACGAGGTGCTCCTCAGCGGCTTTGTGGACGGAACATCCGAACATCCCTAAACCCAAGCCCAGTGAGCCCCCCCTACATGCACTCCGGAAGGCCATAAAACAACGATGGGAGTCCAAACAAACAAACAAAATGGGAGAAGGACAAAACATCAAATGCGAGCACCAAAACAACTGGCCTTCTGCAGCATCCTCTGCATGATCCGCTTCGGCAGAGACGAGCCTCAAGTCGCCCTTCCATAGCGCTGGACCAGCTTGCCCTGCCAGGGAAGCACTTTTCCGGGTGTTCAGGCCGTGTGATTTCCGCACCTACAGGGGCCAAGGGATGTCCAAATCACCTGGGAGCCGTGCTAGAGCCCCACATGGCCCAAGTACCCGAAAAACAGTCTGCGCTGCGCTTCATTGCGGTTGCGCAGTTCTGTGACTGCGCAAGCCACAGTATGCGTGTTTACCGACTCAGCATGCAAGGAGTGCATCTTTTGGGATGACATCTTCCACTCACTTACGCACTACGAGTGGCTAAAACGGGACACCTAGCAACCTTGACAAACACTTTGCCAACATCGGATACACTTAGAATCCTGCAAGCACATCGGCCACAATGGGAAACTGTGGAACATTGCCTCAAAATCGGCCACAATTGGAAAAACACAAATGCCGAAATGGGAGGACTTTAAAAGGTCAGCTCAAGGTGCTTTGGTTGCAAGGAAAAAGTGAAGCATTTGCTGGTTGAAGTTGACAATGACCATGGACGAAAAGCAGCAAAGGTTCAAAGTGGTTGTTCTTTGCGCCGGCAAATTCAATCTAAGCCTACCCCACCCCCCCTCCCCATGGCGGACACATGGGGTCGATTCCGCATTTAGGGTATTGGTCCTTAGGGTTTCCAGAACCCCAGAACCGACTCTGCCCGTCCATGGCGCCTCCCCCCCCCTCCTCCCACCCCCCTCCCACCCCCCTCCCACCCTCCCCGCCCCAGGGTTTGCCTGGATGCTCCTCACCGCGGCCGCCTGCACTTCCGTGATCTCCCGCTTGGTGAGCATCCGCTCCTCAGCGCTCAACGACTGGTGTCGAGGATGCGTGTTTGGAGTGGGTTCAAGGGGAAAACCCCCGTTTGGAGCATAGGTGGCCGTTTGAAGAAAAATCGATGGGTTTCCCTGGTAAATGAAAAATAGACCTCATCTAAACCAGGGCCCTCTATTGTTTGAGCAACCCAACCAGCAAGGACACCTGTGCCAAGGAGACGAACCGTGTTTTTCTTTGGGGGGAGGCTGGAGTGGCACTAGGCTGGGGCTGCTCAAATCGGAGGGTTGGTCAATCCAAACCACCCCTTATTGAAACCAACTACCAAAGTAACCTATGAGGATTACCTTTTGAACACTCCTGGTTGAGTGTAGTTCATCAACCCGAACAAATCGATTCCCAGGCAACATACAGACTGATGCGAAGCTTTGCTGCAAGGATGCGGGGGCCGCTCTGATTAATCTGATAATTGATTGTTTACACATACTTTCTCATGAACCCAAATGACTCTCTACAAATACATTCCCATCAACAGCACAATCGGAATGGAGTTCTGGGATGTGTGAAAAGCAATTTCAGCCAGGACCTTACTTGCACCATGTCAGTATGGCCGTGGTCTCAGTGGTATAAACTATTGTGACCTGCAACTAAAGGGTTAACCTTTTGGGGCCATGACTAAATATGGACCAAAGTGGGAAAACCAAAAGGTCAAAAGGTCGGCTTTGAACAACTAAGTCCATGCCACTCCTAAGTAGATTGCACTTGCCATGTCGCACCTTGGCACCTCAGAGTCCTCAGAGCCCCTTGCATTTTGCCCGTCGTAAGCAAAGCAGCATGACACGTTCGCGTGGTTCATCGCTTTGCCCGAGTCATCCCACGTCACCCGAAACCGAATTCATCGGTGATCCTGCTGTTGACCCCCCTGCAAAAAGTGAATAACTTTTTGGGGGGTTTAGTGGAAAACCCCTTGATTTCCCAAAAAGTTAAAGTCCAAAGATCCAACCCAATAGCAGTCGATCCCTGTTTCTATGCTCATACTTGGCCGGGGGGCCAAGAGGCCCGTCTGCTCCAGGGCCCAAAGCACTTCTTCTTGAAGTTGACTGCTTGTGGCAGGGGCCTGCAGTTGAAGCTGCCAAGCTCGCGCCACGAGTTCCCCCCTAGAAAACCTACGCGTCACCTTCCCCCTTGAAACTCCACAACAGCCAGTTGGAAGAGCGGCTTTGCAGTGAGAGGCCTCAAACGGTGGGTGCATCTTCATACTGCTCCCCCCCCTCCGCCCCAAACACACCACCTCCCCCAAAACGCAACAATCCCAAGAGGCATGCGGAACGGAGCCCCAGCACATGCCGCACCGGCCTCATCCATTCCAATGGCCTCGAGTAGAATCCGGAAGGGCACGGCTGGATCCTGGCTCACGTTGCCCCCTTTGGGCGCCCTGGGGCCTTCCGTCCAACATGGAACTCACCAAAGTTTTCAAAGGGTTGGACATCATGTTCAGGAAACTCCCACGCAGGTTCTACGTTAGTTTCAGGATGCTTTTGGAGGGGCGAAAAACAGTCAAGGGGTTGCTTCCTTCGAGTCCCTTCAAAGGCTGAACTGTTGCTTCCAATGAATTGCTAAAGTACGGATCTGCCCAAGTCGTTTCAAGCAGCTCCCGTTCCGTTGAGTGTGAGATGGCGGAGTCCAACTCAGCCACCAAAAGCCATGTACCGATCCCTTCCCAGCCACAGGCACACCGGGAAGCGGCCAAGCCCAGTGGATCTGGATGCCTAAAACCTGAAGGCCGGACTATACACCCCCAGCTGCCGACCCCTACATATATAAGAAGAACAACAAGCGTATTATCATTCTGTATTATATAAATATATATACATTTATATAAGCAATGTCTACAGAAAGGGTATTGTGACAGCAAGGCGCATTTCATAGTCGTGGTTGAGACCGTGAAAATACAGTATGATGACAGATCCTCAATCACCCACAACCCCCGCAATCCTCAAGTTCCCTTGCAAGCTTGGTGTTGGAAACAGGAGGACAGGACACGACCATCTCCTTGAGTTGCTTCATCTGTCCCTGACTCATTATTCCTTCGTTTTCATCAAATCAGGTGACATGTGATTATTATTATTATTATTATTATTATTATTATTATTATTATTAATATTTTTACTATTATTATTATTATACAACCTCCCCCTGTGGTACCACTGCCAAATCACCGAGCAAAAAAGCAAACAGAACCACCAAACATACAGCTGATGCCCTAAATAGCGCTAGTTCAGTGGGAGAACAAAGCAAACCTTGATTACCGCAAAATCCCAAAGTCTGGTTGCGGCTGGTTTATTTGCAAGGTTTAAAGCGTCAACTATGACAATAACAGCGATAAGAGTGAAGCAAAACAAAACCAGAAGAAAAACTGACCCATCCCGTCGCCTGGCGGCTGCTCTGAGCCCAGACCCCCAGCGCGCGGCTCCAGCGCGGCAGCAAGTCCGGGGATGCCTGGCTGATGGCCATCCCCACCGCCTCAGCCGCGCCAAGGGCCCATGCGACCAGAAACTTTGAGAGTTACCTCCAAAGTGGACGAAAGTCTCCTTAGATTATTGTCCACCAAAGGGCTCCAGTGAAATGACCCAAAGACCCTGTCCAATACTGATTCAGAGCCGCAATGATGGGAGCCATGAGAAGGTTCTGTCCTCCTTCCTATGACGGGAAGGTAGAAGATTGGCCACTGGCCAAAAGAAACTGAAGGAAACAGAGCCAACTTGATGTTCGATCTGTGCGGCTTGGCTATCTTTGAACAGCTCTGAAGAACTTTGACGCTGGACCCCTGCAGTCTTGCGATCCGAAAGAGGCCACTGGTCCAACGCAAAGAACCCGGAAATGAATGGTTTTCCTTTTGGGACCTTTACTAAATACGCACCAAATCAGGGACACAAAAGTCAAGGCTTTGGGCAAATGGGCTAACCCATGGCTTTGCGGAGTTGCCTGCCTTTGTTCTGGTGATCCTTTGTTACCTTTGTTAAAGCCTGACGTTCAGTCTGTAGGTGGCCAGGACCAAGTTTGACTACACGACGTTCGTCGAGGTTCATGTAAAGTCTGTGAGATTCATAACAACATGGACGAGCCAGCTGAGGCATGGATGAAGACCCAACTCTCCAGACTTTCAAAATGACCTCCTGAACGAAGGCGACCAACAAAATATTCCCAGGGACGAAACGTCGAGAAGAAGGTCTCACTCTGTCAGTCCCATGGGGATTACTTTCAAGCATCTAACTTGGCTCCACTTTGAGTCCCGAATTATATGTTGGTTTGACATGTTGTTTCAACACACATATCAACTGTCCTGTGCACAATGCTTCCATATGTTTATCAAAGGAACCGTCAACGATATATGCCCAATGAGGATCGAATTGGCGCATTGGGCATATACCCTGCAATATTCCAACATCTCGCTCGAGCGTTGGCGCTTCACAGCATTCCTAACATACAAATGCGTGCGAGCATACTCGTATGTCAGGTGGCTTACCGGCAGAAGCGGGGGCTTTGCCTGCCCAACCCCAAACCTGTTGTCTGACCTCCTTTTTCCTTTTGGCTCATGGCCCGAAAAAACGGTTTGGCGTCAAACAAAGCATCTCGGTTGCTTTCTGCTCCCCTGCTAAACGTTTAACTTTAGTGGCTTAATGAAAAACACATTAGTAGGCAAAAAGTTCAAGTCGGTTAAAGTCCTAACATCCAAGCAAAATGCAACAAAGGCAAGGGTGCGATCCGTCTGCATGTTTGCCTCTCTCTCTGGTCGAGATGCGCCGGGGTTGGGCCAGCGCTGCACGTGCCGAGGAACTGGAAAGCCGGGCCGGAAGTAGAGACTTTTGCCCTCCTGAGGCTCCAGGCACCTCCCAACAGCAATCCGCCATGCGGTTGGAAAGGAAACTTCACCTCCAGATTTGAGAGGTTAGAATAAGGGTACCCCCGATTTTTTCTGTACTCTATTTTAGTAGGGGAACCCTCCCCCAAAAAATGGGTAAAACGCCACTACTGGGGGACCTAGAAACTGTTCCACCCCTAAAACGGGCGAACACAATGTGCGTTGGGTGTGTGGGTGCGGCTGAGAAGACTCTTGTCCGGCAAGCTGCCTGGTGCGAAACAAGGAAAACTGCGCGACAGGACATGCCAGCTTCACCCACCTGCGCCAGCGTCTTGTGAACGAAAGGGTGGCTTCTTGTTGAAGAATCTGACTGACTAAATGCAACTCGCATTGGCTACAGGTACTCCCAGCCCCAGCTGCCGCTTGTCCCTCCTCTACCTCTGTCGGCCTTGGATGATCTAATCTGGCGACCAGTTTTGGCGAAAATGAGCGAAATGAGACGGATTCCACAAAACAGGCAATGCACTATGCACCACGTGAGCACGGCAATGCACGCAAATGTTAGCAGAAGAAGGTTCACCTTCCACTCGCTTGAAGTGCCCTTCCACAGCAAATTGGAAAAGGTGGAAGGACAGGCTGAAAGCGCCTAGGAACAGACTTGATTAAAACAAAAAACTCC
>CAUJNA010003394.1:420000-430000 GCA_963377175.1 Effrenium voratum | reverse complement strand
GCCCTGATTGTCACTGCCCACCGGGAGTCGGACCCGGGAGGACAGAGGGCCTTGGTGCGTGAGGATCATGTTACAGAGGAAGAGCGTGCCCAGCATTTCCAAAGCCGCAATCCTCCGCTTGGGATCCCCATTCTTGAATGCCCAAGGGTACTCCTCCACGTGGATCTGCTCGTGGAACCAGTACACCTCCTTCTTTTCCGGCTCCACTTTGTTGGAGCACCAACCTCCCACAAATGCCAGTCCTTCGTCCGAGGCGCTAGCATCGCTGCAACCCCACCAAGAGGACTTCGGCAAGTAAGGGGAGTACTGGACGAAGGGCGTGTTGAAGAGGAACCGCAGCATGAACGCCAGCATCCTGACCACCTTGGGGGGTTTCCCCACCGTGGTGGTGGCCATCTTCCAGGCCCAAAGTGGCTGGAGCATCGACTTCGCCAGCGGACATGCAGCAGTCGCCCATTGGATGCGGCCCAGGGCCTTCTCGATGTCCTTTGAGTGCATCGCCTGCCCTTCCACCATGGTCTGCAAAACCTCCATCACCAGGATGTGTTTGTTGGCGGCCATGAGAACCTGCGGGATGTTCGGGTGGACCACGAAGCCCAGCCACGTGTTAACCTCCGCCAAATGTGTCTTCTTCCAGCTAAGCGGGGTGCCCAAGGCCAGGAGTGTTGCCAACAGCGCCACCGCCAAGTTTACTGCCCCCTCGCTTCGAAGCAGCCACAGGAAGTCATCCACAAAGACGAAGTTCCAATCCACTTGAGGGAAAGTGCGTAGAGGACCCTGAGTAGAAGTGCTGCCAGGCGTCCCCAGTAGGATTGGGCACTGGCCATGCCATATGTGCCTACCTTGTTCACCCACCATTCTTCCCCCAGTGAAGCCACCTGGAACCGCCAGTCCTTCCTGAGGACCTTCACTCTCCGGTGGGCCTTGGTGACGTCCGCCTTGAGCAGCACCCACCTGGTGCCCGGCTCCGGCCATAGCCAGCCCCCAGGTGGAGGTTTGACGACCTCCCTCTCGGGGCCAGGGGCACCCTGAGAGGGGGGTCCCTCCGCAGCTGCCGCATGTAGCCAATGAAGAGCTTGTACCCCATCCAGCACCGTCGGAGCCGTCGTCCTTTCCATCGTCTGGTTATTGATGGTGTCATTGGCCCCGCCCACCGAGCCATCGTAGATGGTGCGGATCTTGTCCCCTTCGTCGATGCCCGCTAGGGGGCCGGGACAAAGGTCCTCAATTTCGCAGCCACAGCGCGATGCTGCCTCCACCTTGGTGAAGGGGCCCTCTACCATGCCCATGGGGACCTCCTCCAGGAATGTGCCCCGGATAACCTCACTGAAGTGGTCCGCCGAAGGGTAGTTATCCCAGCCCGTGGGGTGAGGGAGTTCCTGGAACTCCGGCTCCTCCCCTTTCAGCTCCTTCTTGAGTGGCCAGATGCCCGGCGAGGCCAGGGGTGGGTCCGTGACCCTCAGTGGGACCCCTTGCTCCAAATCCCGAGGAAACTCGGGGTCCTGAATGTTCAGCGCCACGCTGTGCAAGATGTCCAGGAAGAAGGGTTGGCCTTCAGCTGGTCGGCCTGTTTCCGGCGCCAGAATCTCCCTGATATCCTCCAGCAGGTCCTCCGGGAAGGGATGTGACCCGTCCCCCAACGAGAGCGACTCCTGAAGCTTGTCCCCCCATGGCGAAGTGAGGACACAGATCTTGGCCCCCATCGCTGCTGCTGCCGAGTCCACGGGGCCAGCCGTCCCAATGAGGGCTTTCCCCCCCCGTCCCTTAGGGGGCGCTGTTTGAAGGCCATCTGGAGGTACATGACCTTGTCGGAGAGATTTGGGTCGTGCGTGATCGGCAGGATGGTGGGCCGATCCGAGATTTCCATGCAATGGCGTGCCCATGGCTCAGGGGAAAGAGTTCCCCCCCGAAGTTCGTCCGTCTCGCCAGCCCTCTGTGTCGGTGTCCGGACCTCCGGATTGTCCGAGGCCGAGACCGGAAGTGAGCCCAAGGTTAGTCCCGCCAACGCTTGTTGGCCGGCCTTCAGCCTCCGGGACTGGCGCTTGTTGTCCCCCGGCGTGCTGGGAGAAGGTTCCCTCTGTTGGGTTCGCCTGGGGCACCGTGCCCCCCGGCCTCAGCGCCTCCAGGACGGGTCCCGCTCTGCAAAGGATGGCCGCTGCGAGACCCTGCATCATCTGCTCTGGGTACCGGCTGAGGTCACTGGAGTTGAGCTTTTCCCCCCTGGGGTGAGCTCCGTGGTTGCATCGCAGATCATGCCAATGGTGAAGGGGAAGGTCCGTTGACAATGTCGTGGACTTCACTACCACCTGGCCCAGGCGGCACTCGTCAAACTTGATGAGGGAGTGGTGGAGTGCGTTCGCCCATTGAATGTAGGCCCGTGTGACCCAGATCGATGAGCACCTCGCTGCGCTCGGGCTCTTGCTGCACTCCATTGGGTCCATTGGGTGCTCCAAGAAGGAGGAGCCCACCTGCGGGACCGTTAGCTGACCTAGCCCCTTGTAGGCCAGCGAGGTCAGGTACATCTGTCGGAGCATGAGCACGCTGTCGTTGTCCGTGTCCTCCATAAGGGTCTGCTCCGCTCTGCCCCTCACTGGTGGCGGGCCACCCGGTTTGGGGAACCATCTGAGAATGCTCCACGTCCTGCAGTTGGGGCCGCCCCCCACAAAGGCGACCTTGCCCGCCATGGCCATGGAGCACATCGCAGAGTAAGGCTCATCTCCCAGCATGTCCTGTCCAAGATCTCCACCCTTTCGCCTGATGTCCACCGCCCAAATGTACTCCGAGAAGGCCGGGTTGTAGGCATGGAGGTAAGCATCCAGGGCCCCCGCATCATCCTTCCCAACGTACAGCAGGATGAGGGACGGCTTGTCCTGCATCCATGGGAAGGTGGGGCTTGCCCCCCCTAGGGATTCCGTGTGTCCTTTGTCTGACCCTCCAGTCATCTGCCCCGGAACCCCTTGCCGGGCGGATCCTCACCTCTGGGGGGTCTTCCCACTGCCTCGGTGGGTGCGGGGGAAAGGGGTGCTTCCGCCCTTCTGGAGTGCCCTGGCTGGGTCCGCTCCTCTTCCTCGGTGGAGGGGCTTCCGGGGCCGGTGGCACCCTGGAGAAGTCCCCTCCCACCTGAGGCCGTCCTGGCCTCCCCCGCTCTGTCTGCCTTCCGCTGTGGCTCTGGTGGGGTTGGCTCTCCCCCGCTGTGTGCACTCTCGCACTGGTGGCCTGTGATCCCAACGGACCAGCCACGGGGCCTATGGCACCCTGAGTGGCCTCCTGTCACTTGGGAAGGTGTGGGCATGCCTGTGGCACATGCTTCGATGGGGGGGCATCGCACACCCACCCATCCTTCCTGACCGGGCAGTTGTGGGATCGGCCGCATGATCCCGAACACTTGTTGTGAAGGTGATGATCTCTGCAGTACGCCACCCCTTTGGGATTCTTGAAAGCCCAGTGGTCCGGCCATGGGGTCGAGGGGGTGTTGGGGGACTTCCCCTTGCCGCCCTTGCCCTTCGGCTTGGACCGGGTCGGCCCCGAGGGCCAGGAACCTTTTCCCCCCTTCTTGGGCTTCTCCCACTGAGTCTGCCACACCTTGGGTGCCTTGCTCTTGCTCTTCCCCTTCTCCGGCGCCCTGTTGAGGTGCTCATAGACCTCCCGTTGCCAGAAGAGGAAGTCGCCCCTGATGTTCTTGAGGGCTTCGGAGAGAGTGGTGCCCTGGTGCACCATCTCGTGGATCTTGCGCCATGCATTGCGCTCTGCGAACAGCAAGGTGGTGTCGCTCGGGGGAGGCTTCCTGCCGGCGATGTCTTCCCCATAGAACCAGGCATACCAATCATCCAACTCCTCCTTGGTGACCCTCAGGTTGCCAAACTGTGGCAGTGCTGCCGTGCACATCAGGAGCGTCGTCCTGAAGGTTAGGTGCAATCGTTCCAGCTGGCGCCGAGATGTAGGGTGGCTCCTCACCTCTTCTTCATCCTCCCTGTCCCAGCCGTCCACCGTGATCTTCTTGTGGGTGGATGAGGGGCGTTCCCCCTCTTCCGGGAGCGCGCTCACGATATGTTTTGCCGGGATGTAGCCCAGCTCACCCTTGGCAATCATGCGCCATTGCTTCTTGAGGTAGCCATCACTCCCTTGGAACTCCAACCTCGGCTTCGGGGTCCCATGCGTGGCCACATAAGCATCTTCCAGGTGGCGCCTGTCACACAGGACCTCCAAGGGCGCCTTTGTCGGGCCCGCCTGGCCCGCCGGGTGATCACCTTGGTTGCCCCCCCGGACCAAGTTGGCTGCCACCCGAACTGCCTGAAGGAGGCGCATCGCCGTGAAGGCCGAGGTCTGGGCGTTGAACCCATTCTCCCCATCCTGGAATCCCAGGTCCCGGGGACCATTCTCCCTAGCCGCCGCCGGGGTGTTCCGTGGCTTCTGCAACTTTGCCACGTCCTCCTTGAACTCCGCTGGGACTTCCTCCGGTGGTTTGGCGGGCGCGGCCGCCATGACCTCCGACCTTGGTGTGGGTGGGTGGGTTTTTCACACAAATTGGGTTCAAAGAACCCAGGGCAAAGCTTGAGCCAAAATGGCATGCGCCATTATGGTCAAGCATTTCAAACACAGTTCATGTTTCCACATGCGTTTCAACATTAACAAAGTGTATGCAAGCTAACCAAACGGCACCACACAAGCACGCGATAACTCTTTTATCCGAGCAATGTGTTGGTGCCAGGGACTCATCTTCCCCTGTCAGATGTCAAAGGCTGGGTGGGCCCCATGGGCCACCCAACTCACCATCTCAAAAACTGAAGAACGGGTGTGCAGACTGATAGCGCCATTTCCGAAGGACAGTCTGGCACACCCGCCATTTCCGAAGGATGCCAGTCTGTGCTGAGGGCCCTGGCCAGGGCCCTGTTCCGGGCCTCCCCTCCCCTTGGTCGCCAGGGCCGGGGGCACCTAGGCTGCCAACGGTAGGGCCACCACCTCGGTCTCCGACTGGGTGTCTACAGAGTCATCCGTTTCAGAGCCCGAGTCCGCCGAGGAGTCCGAGTCCTCCTGCAGTGTGGACCTCCGCAGGCTCCAGTGCCCAGTCCGCCGGGAAGCCATACCTCTTGAAGCAACGTTCGCACTTGCCATAGGCCTCCTGCTCCGTCATGTAATCCAGCACCGAGAGCTCCTGGATCTTAGAAGCCGCCGGTCGCCAACCACACCCCACAGCCGTGCCTTCGACATTCAGCAGGTGGATTCTGGACTGGCCGGCGTTGCCTGTGCGTTTGACCGCCGCCACCACCCGAAGGGGGAGGTCCGGGGTGGCGGGAAACAGGTCCTTGGCCTTCACTGGTGTGTCCTCGGGTCCGTGTTCCACCACTGACCATGAGCGAGTCGATGGCGCGCTCCCTGAGGGTACCGCGGGGGATGCCTCCCCTTCCCTTTCGGTTTGGTCCTTGCGGCCCTCCGGTCCTGCGTCCGTGATGTCCACTGCTGGCGGCGGGAGCGGGTCCGCCCAGTCCGGGTGGTTCAAGTCCTCCCTGCGTTCCCTGCCTGGCCCGAGGTTCAGGTTGGGGACCTTCTGCGCTACCTGGCCCCAAATCTCCACAACCACGTTGCGCTTCTCCCGCACGTAGACATCTGCTGTGCTCTCCGTGAGCCAGTTGCCCAGGTACATGCGGCGCTCCCGGGGGATCCCCATCTGGAAGGCGCAGTCTGGGATGAACACTCGGAATGAGTGCCACGTCAGCGGCTTCACCAACCCCGGGGTAACTCCCCGGCGAAGAATAGCATCCTTGAGCCATCTCAGAGCCCTTTCCGGCGTGGAAGTCTCGGGATCAGCCCTGCAAAGTCTTTGCTCACCGTCGGGAGCAAGTAGTCCATGTCCTGGAATGCCCCCTCGGACACCAGCCGCCTGACCGAGGCGTCCACCAGGGGATCCCCGTGAAGCTGTACTTCGGAGCAATCAAGGGGACCGGGTTGCGTTGATTCGTGCTGCTGAGACCGTCTTGGTCTGCCAGGCCTTCAGCTCCACAGTGTTGCTGGTGTGGATAAGGTCCTTGGGGTGAACATGCTGGAGGTCATTGAAACGAGCGCTGCACCCAACCTGGAACCGGGCGAAACCCAGGATGAAAGCGTCCAGCACCTCGTGTCTGCTCCTCCCCGGGGCCGCCTGCGTACCGGGGCCGGTGGCACCCTGGTGATCGTAGCCGGCCCCCTCCTCCAGGGCCCATATGACCTCTTTGCTGGGAACCACCGCCTTGCGCTGTGGCCTGGTGACCGTGTCTGTGAGCGCCTCTTCCAAAGAGCTCTTCTTGGACTTGAGGCGATGGAGCTCGTCTATCTTCAGCAGCCCGAAGGTCTTGGAAAACCACTTGAGGGTGTTCCATACCTGCCGTAACTTGCACGGGGTGACCTCCTCCTCGGCGAGCTGGTTAAGTAGAGAGCGGACATGTCGTTCCTGCCATGGAATCACCCCTCTTCCGGAGACTCTCGTAGACCAGGCAATGTTGCCTGAGTGTTCGGAACCTACTGTCCCCCAAGAGGTCCAATGCCTCCTTGCGGAAGTCCTCCCCCAGGATGTCCTGCATGTATGCGATGTGCTCCGCAAAAGGGGCGAAGTGGGCAAGGAGCCGTTCCGCCCATTTCCCGCGCATATGGAGTTCCAGCGCTCGCTGGGTCGAGGGCTCCATTTCCCTGATTTTTCCGGGCCGCCAGTGCCTCCACTTCAGAAGCTCCGGCTGTTGGAGTGGGGGTGGGTCATCTCGTGAGAACCACCTGAGTTGGTCCTGACGGTCCCATTCATTCTCCAGCGGGGAAAAGTTCTCGCTCGGCTTGCCATCCGCACTCGCCATGAGGAGGAACCATAGGCTGTCCCATAGGTCGGCCAGGTCCGCCGCGGACAGAGGCTGGGGAAGCCTGCCCGCCGCCGACGCCACCAGGCCGTTGAAGTAGTCCGTCGGTACCACTTGGTCGTCTTGCCCTACCGGAATGCCCAAGAGTTCCAGGAGCTGGGCGAAGCGGACGGCCGGCTCCCCGCCCAGCTTCCTCCCCTCCTCCGCCGTGCCATGGCGCAGGCACATCAGGACCAACAGCTCCCCGTCCGTCTGTCTCGGGGAGAAGGACTCATCCGCCAATGTGTCCCACAGGACCCTTGGAATGCGGTCCCAAAGACGAGTGTAAGGCGGGCGCAAAAGAAACTTGGTACAAACCCTAGCCATGATGAAAAGGGGGGGTTCGAGCCTCCTATCGAACGGCCGGGACCAAACTGCATGCCTGTTCCAACCGCGCAGAATGCCGAGTGCAAAAGGAGCAGGCAGGCCACACGCAGCCCCAACAGGACCAAAAGTCAACCCCCGGAACTCCCCAAAAACACGGAGGGGGGAAGACCAACCCGACGGGGGATTCCCCAAAACCCCCAAGGGGACCTCAGGGAACCAAGAGTCAGCCGCAGCCACTTTCTCCAACCTGTGGCCGATATGGCCCGTCCTTGGGGCAGCCAATGCATGCAGCCTCCAGATCGAGGCAAACCGGCAGTCGTGACGTGTTGAACAGGGGGGAAACCAAGGTGAAAGATGAACCCAAAAGGAGACACCCTTACTCCTCCCCCCACCCGAGACGGGGCCAAAGGCACCCAAGTCCCAGCGGGAAGAGATCACACGACTCCACATCCAAAAGGGTTGTGAGACACGACCTAGCGGCTCTCACCCTTCAAGATCGCCTCCTTTGCCACCGAGTGGATGGCCGCCAGCCCTGACTTCTCCGGGTTGCTCAAAATGACCGACCACAAGGCAGTGGAGACATCCCCCACATTCGAGGAGCTGAAGCGCATGCGCGGGGTGCTCGCGTCGCCCAGGACTAGCCGCTCGTCCCTGGGAGGCTCCGTCGGCTCCACCCTCTTGTAGAACTCCATCCTGTCACGGATCCACTGATTATATAGCTGCTCCGGGGGCTCGTCCATCACCAGCTGCAAGCATGTGGCCTTGTCTTTGTGCCACCCCGTGATCTGGAGCAGCCTGGTCCCCCCGCGGCTCGCCCTCCAGAAGCCCTTGCAAAACCTGCACATGTAGCCCCCGGTGGTCTTGAACTTCTCCTTGCCCACCACTTCCCAGGCGCTGATGCTGGGCAAGACCAAGCCACACTCCACGGAGGCCCAAAACACATGCTCCTTGGGGAAGTGCTTGTTGATGTACTTCCGGCCCGCGACCGCCGTGACCGTGGCCGTGGTGATGGGCGGGTATCGCCTGGTGCCCTGGTCCGGTGTGCGGAGCGTGGTGTCTGCCCCCCCCAGAACCTTGGCCTTGGGGTCCGCCTCCTTGGCCGCTCCTCCCCCGGGGCCAGAGGCACCCAAAGGGGGGGAGCAACCCAGCTGCCGGATGAGGTCCTGGGAGTAGCCCAACCTGTCGTACAAGGCCCCCGCCGCCTCCTGCGGGACCTGCTCGACCCAGTCGTGGACCACGTTGCAACGCCAGTTGACCTTCACCTCCACCATGGAGGACTTGCTCAGGCCCGACACCAACTTGGTGTAGACCGAGTCGAAAGCCCTCAGCGATGACAGCGGGAGGGTGATCCGCTCGTCGCAGACCGCCCTGAAACGCAGCGCCTCCTTGCTGTCGTGGACGGGGGCCACTGGGATCTCCATCACCGGCAACGGGCAGTTGACGATGAAATTCTTGGCCGCCAGAAACGTCCCCATCTCCTTGAAGATGTAGCTCCATTCCGCCTTGCTGCGCGGCTTGGGGATGCCCAGGCTCTCCAGGAAGGGCACCGCCTCCTTCCTCATCTGGAGGATGTTGCCCATCCACTTGTCCGAGGTCGAGCCCTCCGCATTGCGGCCCCGGCGCTGCGTCTTCACGATCAGCGGGAAAGTGGTCCAGGCCGAGTAGATGTACTTGAAAGTGAACCTGTGGGCGTACACCCCCGTCAGGCTCGGCAGGTCCCACGTTCTCGTCTGCCTGGTCCAAAACACCCCATCACCTTTTGCCCAGAAGATCCCCACCACCTGCTCCGGCGCCGGGCGCTCGCCCCGGTTCACCTGCGCTCGGATCTCCAAGGCCGTGTAGATGACTGGGTCGATGTGGTCCTGCTCGCACGTGAGTGGGTGAGTCCTGCGCTCCCGGGCCAGGAGCTCCTCCGGCTCCGGCGTGAGCTTGAACTGCTGGTCAGCGCCCTTGGGGATCTCACCGCTTGAGTGCTTCTTCCAGATCCCCCCAAACATCCGTAGCTCCCCCTGGTGCCTCTTCATCGCCCAGAGGAGCAGGGACAGCTTGCGCTCCTCCGAGTCCAGGTCCTGCTGTGACATTGGCTGGTCCCCCCCGGACCTTGGGGGGGGGCCGGTGCCGCCAGATCGGGCATCTCCTCCAGCAGCGCCTCCTGGTGCCATGGGTTCTGCGACTCTCTGAGCCTCCTGATGTAGGGGACATACTTCTCCTTGATGTCTCCCACGTTGGGGATGTCCTCGGGGTCATCCAGCTCCAGGGGGCAGAATAGCCCCCTCTCCAGGGCCTGCCTGAGATCATCCGGCCACGCCGACACTTCCAAGGGCTTGAGAGTGTGCATGCCTGGTTGGTGTCCTGGGTGCGCTTGTTCGCCTCCTGAGCCTCCTGAATGGAGCCCATCGCCTCAGCCAGTGCCTGGCTGGCGTCAACGCTCTCCTCCGTGACCAACTCCTTGTGCCGTCGCCTGGCCGAGGACTCCTCCGGGGTCAGTTCCCGATGCTCCCTCAAGGCCTTATGCAGCTCCTCCTTCTTCCGGATCGCCTGGTCCACCTGGGGGTGGTAGAGCTGGAAGCTCTGAGCCTCCGCCTCCTTCAGGGACCGCTGCACTTTGACCTTGATCTCCTGGCATTCCCGGACCTTCAGCGCCTCGTCGTCCGCCTCCATGGACAGGATCTCCTGCCGGATGTCCACCCGCCTGTTGAGCGGGACCACGTCTGCCATGGTGATCTCCTCTGCCGTGTCCGTTTTCGGAGGAGCTCTCCCCAGGACCGTGCCGTCCACCAGGTTGCGGTCTGCCTGTGCCCGGGTACCACCGGGGC